>QNUK01000006.1:3742500-3745000 GCA_013621035.1 Clarias magur
TGTGCGTGCGTGCGTGAGTGTGTGTGTGTATATGAGCATGGTCCTCCGAGTGTGCAGCTCTCCCTGTGCTCCGCCAGTAGGTGGAGCAGTTTGTCAGGGTCGGGGAGGCAGTTGAAGTTTGGGGTTACTTTACTGAATTTGAATTTCGGGTATTCGGTGAGGAAGTGGCTCAGTCTCTTCTCTCAGGCTGCTTCATCAGGCTGCGTTTTTAACTTAGCTACGGTCTTGCTAACATTATTAGCAAATGGTTCACTATCAAATATCCTTCTATATTTTTTTGAAGAACGATTCATACACCTTGGATGTTGATTGGAAAAAGTATTCTTTAAAATCTCATATTGTATAGAGTGTTAAAAGACTTGGATGGTAAACAAAAACCAAGGGAAAAAAAAAAAAAAAGAACTATGAGTTAAGATCCAGGAGTTAAACGTTATAACCACCTTTAGTTTATTCCTCAAGTTATTCTATAACAGATCTTCTTGGCAACATAGTGCATTATTTTAAACGCACTTGCCAAGTCTCAGGCGATATGCCAAGGAGATACAGGCACATTTACAGTACAGTAACTACAGCACGCTGGTGTGTACGCCGTACTGTACGCTCTCGCTAGTATCACGGCCACAAACAACACTACACTACACTACCTACACGCGCTATTATTATACGCGCAACCATGCATTATAAGTGCGTTCATTTCATTCATCATGTGTGATAAATCGCTGCTCCTGGGGAACCTCATAAATCACTGACAGAACCTTAACAAGTTAAAGCGACCCAAATTAGCAAACATATGAATAACAAACAGGAGGAGATCAATGCGTGGGAATGAAACTGTGTACCCGGGTGAAATGAAGTAGCCCTGGCCACTTTATAGAAAATTAATCTATGATGAGCAAAAAAAAAAAAAAAAGATGGATAAAACTTTAGTATTTCGGGTGAATTAGCGAGCAGACCTGGGCCAGAGAAGTGGATCTGGATCGGGCGCGGCCTCCCTCGGCGAGCGAGCGGTCTCCGGGACGAGCTCCCTGACCGGACGTGCACTTATAACAGCTCCACGAGTGAACTCGATCTCCTGAGAACCCCGGATCTTTACCAGCTACCCCTTGCTCCTTACGCTGGAGGCACTGACAATGATACAGGTGACCACAGCTAAAGAGAGAGAGAGAGACAAAGAGAGAGAGAGAGAGAGAGAGAGAGAGAGAGAGAGAGAGAGAGAGAGAGAGAGAGAGAGACACACACACACACACACACACACACACACACACAGTAAGAACACAAAAAGATTAACTTATTTAATTTGGCAGGGACTTTAAACCAAGTGTTGCAATATATGCCGGGTGTTCAATCAATCCGGGACTTTCGATTGCACAGAACAGAACACGGTTATGAAACCGAAACTTCCCTTTTATTTAAAATTCAAATTTTATTTGTCACATACTCTATATAATCCCCTGCTACACTAATGCACGTATCCCAAGTTTTTCCACTAGGGCTTGGATAGCCATGATCAGACTGCCTGCTTCACCTTTGAAATGCCGGCCTCCCAGGAACTCCTTTAATGCCCCAAACATGTGGAAAATATCTGGGAGCGAGGTCAGGACTGTACAGGGGTGTGGCGATAACTCCCTGCTGAGTGGTGGTGGTGAATGATTGTGTGTACAGTTCCCACAGACAGAGGCGTCTCTTCCACAAGTTGGAGACAAGATTGACAAGGATCAGGCGTTCCACTCGCTGAGTGTTCATGCTCCGAGCCAGCTCGGGCTTTGATCGTCATCCACGGACGTTGTTTAAAACGTTTACATCTATCAAAATATTTTAAGAGTCTCATCATCGTACTGCGGGTGAAATTCATTCATGAGGCATACTGTATCATGTCCTGCTTTGATTTGAACACCCCTTATTATGTATATTACACACAGTACATATAACCTCAAGACGTATTTGTTTCTTCAGTAGTTGAGAAAAAAAAAAAAACCCAATTGTGTTTGACTGATGGCACTTACAGTAGTTAGTAACCAACAGTAAAAAGTCTATCAGAGGTGGAAAGAGTAATAAACTTTTGTACTCAAGTACAAGTACTGTTACTTCAAGGAAATTTTACTGAAGTATAAATAAAATTACTGTTATAAAAATCGACTCAAGTCAAAGCAAAAAGTAGCTCATAAAAAATTACTCATTAAAAATTAACTTTTTTTTTTTTTTTTTTAACAGCTGGGGTTCTAGTGTAGTTCAAAAAAGACAAGCGGATATAAATCTCAAACTAGTTGTTTTTAACTGAAGGAACACCTTCACATAATAAAGCTGTTGCCTTTCTTGTGCTTGAAATCAAAGTCTTCACATAAATATGGTGTGCCGCTTTTCGCCGGAGAGCCGAGGGAAAAAAGAGCTGAGAGCCGAGAATAACGTTCAGCATAAAACCTTTTTCGGCCTCTTTCAGTGTCACAAAATTATAATACAAAACATAAAGTAAAAAAATTACAAATTACACCGAACGAATTTG
>QNUK01000006.1:3750000-3825000 GCA_013621035.1 Clarias magur
AACATTTTTTTTTAATTCTGGTGATGTTCGCGTAATAATGCAGTACAACATGTATTAGGGTTCGGAATCTACGGAGCCCCTAATGGGACATGGAGAAAATCGGTAAAGGAAAAAAACAAAAAAAGTAAAAGCTTTTAGCCGCATTACATTACACTGAAGAGTCAAGTTTTGTGAGATCTTGTGAACTTTTTGTGTGATCCCGCAAACAATTTTTTTTTTCCTAGCTTAAATTTTTTTTTCACCCATATCCTTTCAGCCTTTTTTTTGCCTGCCATTTTTTTTCTGTGGAATTTAATTTTTCCTTCAACGTTGATTTTTTTCCACCCAGGTCCCTTTAGGAGCTTTGTAGGAATCACATACAGATCTCTTCCCTTTTTATTGCAAGGCACAGAATATCGTTCTATTGATGATAAAGACGGTGTTGACTCAAGGAGGAATAATGCAAACAAAGCCAAAAACAAAAAGACAAACATCCGGATGCTGGAAAGTCTGAGACGCTGCTCAGCGCAAGTGCGAAGAATCACGCGAGAGTAAACAACGCCGTGTGGAGGTGAATTCTCAGTAATTATTTCTCCTTCCGAAAAAAGACATCATTAAGAGGAATGTTGTCGGAAGCGGCGAGGAAAACAGCTGCGTTTAATTTGCTCCTCGGTGTTGAGCGGAGACAAAATGATGCGTCGGAGTGGTTGTTAAAAAAAAAAAAAAAAAAACATAAATAAAGGGTTTTTCTCGGTAATGAGGCTGAGAATTTTGCAAACCGCTGATAAAGTTCAGTCTTGTAAATTCTCCTGCGATTCAAAATTAACAAAAAAAAAAAATCAGAAGTCACTTCCATATCTGTATAACGTTCATCTCCAGACTGACCTCAAGCCTCTGATATTTAAAAGTTCTCAAATGTTTCTTTGTAATTGTTGTTCTTCACATTACACTTTCATTGCAGCTCTTCAGCTACGGTCACATTACCTCAAGTGACTAAAATCAGATTTTTCACCATAATATGAGAGAGATTTTTTTTTTTTTAGGGCTGCCAGAACACACAAATCTGATGATCGGATCCGAGTCAATTTCGTACAATATGTGTCCTAGATCGGATGTACTCTATAGCGGATATGCGATCATGTGACTTGCTGAGAGAACAGTCGGAACGGAAATCATGTGACTGTTTGGCTGTAGTTTGCTGACGTCATCGGTCAGAGCCAGCAGCGTGGGGATTTCGTTTCAACAATGGAGGACGGTGGAGAACGTTGGCAAAGTGAAACGTGTGATTTATTAGCTATCTAGAGCAAGGACGGAGCGGTGTTTGTGGGAAACTCAAATGTCAAAATGACAAAAACGTGGCCATAAACGAAGGTGACTAGTCTAATGGAAGTCTAATGGAAAAACATGAGCAGAGACGTTGAAGACGAAAAGACATTAAAATCAAATGACTGTCATGATATACTGTACAAATCCAATCTGACCAAGGAATCAGAACTGAATCAGAACATTTTGAGAAACCTGCATATCCTGTCCTGAGGCCGACACTGGAAACTCCTTCCAAAACGCCCAATTATTCTCATGTTCCCCACCATTTACTCAACAGTAGTCAAACCTGTGAAAAATTTACCGTCACCATAGCAACCAAGTTTCCAGGCACCGCCACACTAACGTCCTTAAACCTCACAAATGTGATTGGCCCAAAGCTCGTTCCAAAATGATGTCACAAATACAGAACATTATTGATGATTTCTTGAATTAATATTAAACAGATGTATCAAAGATGGTTTAAAATAGAAACACACACAAAAATACCTGTTCATAGTTAAAGGTTTCCAACATGCCCAGGATGAGGCCCTGGATCTCTGCTAACTTTCCCTTCCCATACACGGGGTCCTAAGGAGAGAAAAACACACACACAAACACACAAACACACACAATCAAATCAGTGAGTATGTTTGGCTAGGCTTATAAAGTGTGTGTTCATTGCTTGCGGTGAAACAGCAGGGTGTGATGAGGGAGGCAGACCGCAGACAGTGAGTGCTCCAAACCTGAACAGGATTCAACCAACTACAGCTGAGTGGAATACCAACACGTACACACACACACACACACACACACACACATCCACACCCCAAGCCAGCAGTGGGCATGTTATCTGCCTGATGCACACACACATGGGTAATTCCGGCCACAGCAGGAGCCCACACCCAGCCAGTCATGGAGATCATGAGAGACTGGTCTCTCTCTCTCTCTCTCTCTGTCTCTGTCTGTCTCCGTCTCATATGAATGTGTGTCGACTCAAGCCAAATGTTAAATATCTACATGAAGAAAGTTCCTGGTATTCAGATTATTTAAAATAAATAAATTATTAATAATAAAAAAATATATAATTTTTTGGTAGGGCACAGAATTCATGGTCTCATCAGTTACGGCAAGTCGTCCAACATGCTACCACCACCATGTCTTTTTTTTATTTTTTTATTTTTTTTTATGAAACACTGTGCTAAAAAGTTCAACTTTTGTCTTATCAGTCCACAGGATATTTGGCCGGGAGTCTTGAGGATAATTAATATGTTTTTTGACAAATGTGAGACGAGACTTTATGTTCTTTTTTTGGTCAGCTTTCGCCTTGAAACTCTCCCCTGGATGCCGTGTTCGCCGAGTCTCTCTCTCTCTGTCTTGTTGTTGAATCATGAACGCTGACCTTAAGTGAGGCGAGTGGGGGATGCAGTTCTTTAGATCACGTACTGGGTTCTTTTATGAACTCCTGGATGAATCAGGGTTGCACTAAGGGCAATTTGGAAACGCAAATCAAACTATAACACATGTCCTTCGACGGGGAGAATATTACAAACTCCACACACCGCAACCAGGAGGCGGGATTAAAAAACCCAACGCCGGAGGCGTAGGGCAACAGTGCAGCAAACCATAGTACTTTATTTTACATTATTATACATTACGTTTTGCACATTATTATTAACTATAAGCACAATAAAGACAAAACATTAGTCATGAAATCATAATGTGTTTACGGGATATACAAATATAGAGTTGTTAAATAAATAAATAAAAAAGTAAGAAATATCAAAAATTTTCCGCAGTTTGAAGTACAGGATAAGCCGAGAAACGCTTCGTCTCAAAAGCTTATTTTGGATAACCCCAACATATATCAAAACTGTTTATTGGAGAACTGACACAGGACATTTTGTGTTCAGGAAACTACTGATCAATTAATGTCCAAGAACATCTGAGAAAATTCAATATCCTTGACATTTCTTATCATATAACTGGTGATGAGTTATTGTGATGGATTATGCTGTAGAGTTTATTCAGTTATACACAAAATTTCATAAACATGTTAAACCCAGTTTTATATTAATGCCATTAAAAAAACAAACAAACAAAAAAACGAGAAAGCAAACCAACATGAAATTTAATTACCTCGGAAAAATTAGATTTGAATTTTGAATGAATTATGAATTAAAGACAAATAAATTATGAATAAATTATGAACAGAGCAAGGACACGACATGTCAACTGTCAGTGCAGCCTCTGCAACCTTTATTTAAAAAAAGAAATAATAAAAAAATATATATTAATAATAAAAAAAGTAAAATCTTATGTATTATTAAACGGTATTTGTATTCTATCACCTATTCCTGATACTCTGAAACTAACACAGGAGCTGACACTATCTGTAAGACGAACAGAGCCGATCCATTCAGCTACTCTGTGGGAGGCTACCACACACACACACACCGCAGTAGGAGATTCATCTAATCTCCAGCTGACGCACTACAGATGCCCAACACACACACACACACACACACACACACACACACACACACACACACACACACACACACACACACACACAGACTGCACAAGGAGATTCATCTGATCTCCAGCTGATGCACTACAGGTGTCCAAAACACATACACATGATATTCACAATTCAAAGGTGATATTCTCACAGCAAGACTTCATCAGAGAGAGAGAGAGAGAGAGAGAAGAGAGAGAGAGAGATACACGGTGAATCAGTAAGCCTGAGCTGAGTTGAAATGGCGTGATCGTTAAGCGAAAAAGCGAAAATAAGCCTGGCTCTCAGTGACGTGACGGGAATTCACGTAAAAATTCAACATCATCATACACAGCAGCGCTGCTCACCTCGTGAGTCACATGGATCTTATAAAGATTAGAGAGAGAGAGAGAAAAAAAGGCTGTTGTCGGAGGTACCTGCTGCTGTACTTCGCTTTGAAGGAAAAAACATCTCAAAAACCAACATATATAATATACAGGGTGGGCCATTTATATGGATACACCTTAATAAAATGGGAACGGTTGGTGATATTAACGTCCTGTTTGTGGCACATTAGTAAAGAAAAGTTTGCCCCCTCACATATACTAATGTGCCACAAACAGGACATTAATATCACCAACCATTCCCATTTTATTAAGGTGTATCCATACAAATGGCACACCCTGTAGTATAACTGTAGCTAAAAGATCTCAATATCAACTGTTCAAAGGAGATTATTTTGCGCGATAGTGTATACACATACAGTGGTAGCTTAGCATACGAACGTGAATTTTCACTTTTAGTGAGAAATTTGCCTCGGCAAGTGAAGATTTAGTGAAGACATACTGTAGCACCATGGGTTGCAAGAAAGTCAGTAAGGATGGTAGCAAGAATAAAAAAGACCCACTTTCAGTTTAGTTTTTTAAAGCAGCGGTGCCAAGAGGAATCTAATTATAAATTAAAGTTTAGTGAGGTTTAATGTCTATTCATCTTGTATTTTACTTCATTCGCATGTCTAAATGTTTTGATTGTTTTTCTATGCAAAAATATGGTTATCGTGTTCGAAACTGGTAATATGTTTGGATGGCTGAAACAGATTATCTGCATTTACATTATTTTCTATTGGAAAATGTGCTTCGCAATATTAAGGGCCCAAATTCGAAAATATGCATCACCCAAAATGCAAGTTAATACAAAGTTATGTGAATCTTGTCATGAATTATTATTATTGCAGTGTGCAATAAGACACAGACTACTCATTACTGTCATTTTTTAACAACAGAAAAACTCACAGCGCTACACTGATTAGGCATTTTGCTAAATGCAAAATAACAGCTTATGCACTAAAAGGCTCATCATAAAGAAGAAAAAAAACAACCACGTGCAAGGAATAAATTAGCATCGGATGTCAGTTTGTAGAAGAATAATCAGTGACGGGTGCGAGGCGGCCTGATATGAAGTGGAGTTACTGCAGAACGAACAGTGGGTAGAGTAGCCAAGATTTTCCTCAAGTAAGAGTAGCTGTACTTCAAAATAATATTACTCAAGTAGAAGTAAAAAGTAGTCATTAAAAATATTACTCAAGTAAGAGTAAAAAGGAATTCGGTGAAAAGATACTCAAGTACTGAGTAACTGTTTCATCGTAATGTCCAATTTATTTATTTATTTATTTTTAGAAATAATGTAAGCAGCATACAATATAATGAAATAATGTACAAATTCTGACATTTCCAAATAATAAAATTAATGAAATAAATTTCGTAAAATAAAATGAATATCTTTACAAAATAGCAAATTAAAGACCAAGAAACACAATTTTCCTGATCTGACTTTCACAACATAAAGTTTTTGAAATAAATCCCTACTGTAGGTAACATATGTACTGTATGTTTGAACAGTGTAACTATTTCCTGTGTAAGATATACTGTATATTCAGTCGCCCTGCAAATGACTCAGCGGAAAATAACATTAGAACACGTGTACAATAATGTACAGCATATTTGCTAATTATACATGTTAAGATTGCAACATTATATTTGAAATCGCTCAAATCTCTGCCTTCTGTTTAGTTTATTTATTTTTTATTTTTAGGTTTTATTTGATTATTTTTCTTTTTGTTTTTATGTTTGGGGTGTGGTTGTTGGTTCTTGTTTGATTGTACTTGATGCTTGTTTTATTGTTCTTTGCATGTTTATATTGTTAAAAATAAACAATCGCTTAAAATTTATATCTGTAATGATGATTACACAATAGAAATGTTTTATTTTTGCAACATTAAATAAAACAGTTGAACTAACCGCGACATGTTTCCTTCGCTGTCTACTACGGCTGAATTTTGTTCCGCTATGTGCAGCGTTTCTGTTTGGTCATGTGGTTATTGTTATCGTGGCTGATTGGTCAAACGGAGTCATGTGATTATTGTTGCTACGTCTAATTGGTGAAGCACAGTCACGTGGTAGATCCACCAGCTTCATTTCTCTGGCAAAAATAAAGAATGTCTAAAGTTTCGAATAAACGGTTAGAAAAGCTACGAGTGGAGTGTAGCCGAATGTAGCAGAGTAAGCGCAGCGTTTCTTCTTCGCAAATCTACTCAAGTAAAAGTAAAAAGTATGCTGCAGTAAAACTACTCATAGAAGTCATTTTTTTTTAAATTAATTAAAACGTTACTCAAGTAAATGTAATGGAGTAAATGTAACTCGTTACTACCTACCTCTGATGATGAAGTTGATAAAGGGCAAGTTGTGAAGTTTAGCGCAGTGTTCATCACTTACGGTACAGCTCTTTCTCTATGACAACATTAATTTCAACCATATGAGAGATCATTAAGATCCTCTGGCCGCTCGGATCGAGATTTTGTCCTCTCCAAATACAGCACATGGAACCCCTACTTTAAGCAGCTGCATAACATGATTCTGAATACAAGGAACTTTCCCTTGGCGTCTCCATCTGTGAAAATGACCCGTAGTGATTGGTAATGGCATGTTAACTCAGCTCATTAATAACAGTGGCACTAATATCCTGTACAGTACGTGTTAACTGTGCTAATGCGCCAGTGACAACCCTCTGGAATAGTCTTCTCGCCGGACAGTATTCATTAGCATTCATGTTCGCCCGGGTCTGCATTAGCATTCACATTAGCCCGGGCCTGATGATGCCATGCTGAGCAAATGCCATCAAATGTCAGCATCAGCAGCTGTGCTGGATGTTCAACGTTTATCTGCTACCACTGTGAATGTCTGAGTTGTTATGGCAAAAAAAAAAAAAAAAAAACATTATTAATGTGTTCTGGTGCAAAAATAAATAAATAACACTGGTGTAGCCTTTTTGAACAAGGGGTACAAGTGATGATTTACATTTAAATGTTGCTGAAATCCATTTTAAAAAAAAAGAGAGAGAGATCTGTTTGGTGACATGATGATTAAAACCTTTTACTGGTTACACTGGAACTGTACTGGAGCAGATACTGAGGTTTGACTGGTTACAGAGGTATAAAAGGATAGAAGCATAGAGCTCAGAGCAATAAAAATGTGCACGCGTGTGCGTGTGTGTGTGCGTGTGTGTGTGTGTGTGTGTGTGTGTGTGTGTGTGTGTGTGTGTGTGTGGACACTAAAGCTGGCCAAGGACATATCTGTTCCAGTCACTTAAGGAGATGTGGTAGGCGAGCGTGAAATCGATTTGCAGTGTGATGCTAAATATTTAATGCGTGTGTGTGTGCGTGTGAGGGAGAGAGAGAGAAAATACATTACTACTCAAAGCAAACAGTATTGCTTGAGAGCTAGGCTGTTAAAAAATTGAATTGAATCCAAAAAAATGAAGAAGAAAAAAAAAGGTAACATCAAAACATTGTGATATAAACTATAAGGAGTGATTATTACACAGCTATAATGTGTGTGTGTGTGTGTGTGTGTGTGTGTGTGTGTGTGTGTGTGTGTGAGGTGTTTATAAGCTTAGAGTCACCTGTAGGATGCGCTGGATGATGGCAGGCAGAGCAATGAAGCTGGACATGCTGTTCAACACCTTCATAGTCAGCTCTTTGAGTGCTGTAGACACAAAAACAGACATTTGTATAATTAAGCCATATCGCACGAGAGGGAGTGCTGTACTGCTGGATATAGCACGGCTGTGATGAGGTCATAGGGTCGTAGGTACGAGGGCACAGCGCTCAGAATCCTGAATGCACCACAACCCAGCTATATCCAGCAAGACAACACGACCTTGAGTGTGACATTGCTTTTATATAATAGTTACGCAAACAAGATTTATTATTAACGGATTATGACTTGTTTTTTCTTTTTATTTAATCAGGTATTTGGCTCCACCCACACATCATTTTGGCGGTGTGCCAAATTTTCAAGAACTCTTTGCAGTTTCTCTTTATGCTGTATTTTTATTTATTCCAATTTAGAATATCAACTATTATTATAACAATTCTGGATTCCATCTCAAATGGTGTTAAATGGAGAACTAGTGTGCTGTTTAGGCTGTACAATCCCATTGTTCAGTGCCCTTGATCAGGGGTTAGAGAAGGATTTGTGATTCAGTCTTGTATTAGAAGCTAGTTAGATTTGTATTCGTAATTTTAAAAAACATAGCTGGTTCAGATGCATTTTGGAACAACCTGGAAGCAATTATTAAACAGTAAAAACGTTTATTTTAATTTGAAGATGACCGTGTGTTTTCTTGTTTACAGTGCGTCTGTGACTGGTTTTGAATGTGCTGTGACCAACAGTTACCTAGGGCTTGGAGTGATGCATATAGTTAAACGTCCCAGTGCTGTTACCGTCTGTCATCATCACTCGTGGAACGCCTCTCGTCCAATCAGATTGCTCGGTTGGAACTAACTTATTTTATTGTATAAGATACATTATAGAGCACATCCATGGTGCCCCAGTAGTAATAGTGCAATAACGCACACTCCTTCTTAATTTATATGTAATCACAATATTTTATACCCTGCTGTAAGATCCTGCAGGTGCTCATACTGTACATTATCATTTCTATAGTAACAACAACAACAAAAACACAGATGTGAGTGTTCCAAGCAAGGAATGTGTCGCCCATCTGACCCACCCCAAACGCATTTTTTTTTTTCCAGAAGAAAAGCGGTATTAGAAATTTAAATAGTTAGTGCACACCTACAGTGTGCTTCCAAATAACGGTTCTGTGAAGGATCTGACGGACTCCTATGACCGAATTCCTATGAACATTTTAAGAGGAACTGTAGATAAAGAAAAAAAGAGTGTAACTGTTGAAATAGTGATTTTCCATGAGGAGACATTGATTTAAATTCTTGGGTCTTGAGTGTAACTTTCAGGATAAAAGGTTCTCTCAACTGGTGAAGAAATTGGGGTTAAAAGCACTCACCTCTTTTTTAAACTTAATAGGAAGTGTTTGATTAACAAATAAAAGCAGCGTAGTGACCCAATTAATTGTTCGATAATCGATAGATGAATCGTTTATTAAAATAATAGTTAGTTGCAGCCTCATGTCAAGAGGGGTTGTTAAAATAAAACACAGCCATTTCTATCACTCCCTGAATTTCTTTCTAAATGTAATTGATCAGCTTTCTAATTTTCTGTTAATGTTGGTAGCACCAAGCTGTTATTTTACATTTTGCACCTCCTGCCTCCCTGCCTGCTTCCTCCTCAGGCTGCCTTATTCTCATTTGAAGCCTGAGGAAACCGACACACTTGCACGTAGCGGCAGAGAAATTTTAAAAGGCAGACTAATGTTACGGCTTCAATCTTCAGTCTGGTTTGGAATAAGATGTTATCAAAACCTTTCATCAGGTTAAAAAAAAAAAAAACATGAATTATGAGTCATAATAATATGCTGTCAGAGGAACTCTGGCGCTACACTGAGCTAAATGTGTTCTTACGTGTGTGTGCGCGTGTTTCTCACCATCAGATGTGTCCTTGGCATTTGGGCCCTTGAGGTATTTCTGTGGCGACATCATCACCTCTAGGAGAGGAAACCAGAGAGCCTGAGTGAGAGAACCAGAGAGACAGAGAGAGAGAGATATCAAACTAGGTTATTAGTGCTTTTATATAATATGCATGTAAATAGATCAACAGCACTATGAAGCATGTACACACACACACACACACCTCTCTCTGCTGCTGGTTAAGTCCGTGTGAGCTCCGGTTACACAGTCTGATGATGTCACTAAGGGCTTCGTCCACCCTGGCCAATGGGGTGTCATCTTCACCAGCCACCTTCTCCTCCTCTTCCTCAGGCCTTTGTGTGGGCGACTCTGAATTCTCCTGGACGAGTGTGTTCAGTTTCTCCTTTAGAGTCTACACAACACACACACACACACATACATACATACACAGACAAGCAGAGCAGAACATCAATTAAATTCACTGACCAGCCTAGGTCCATTTGAAAAGTGGTCCCTGGACTTATTTGTTCTTTTTTAAATGTACATCATTAAAGGAGAAGTTCAAGCAGTCTGCCCAAAGCTAAACTGGGTTAGACTCTAGGCAACATTAACATTTTAGCTCCAGGCACAACCAGCTAATTATGTCCTTCTGTTGAAATATCTAGAAAATTTTAAGCAATAAAAAAAGTCACTGGGATTCATATAATCAGATTCAGTTAGTCAGCTACGTAACAAACATTAGCTAACCTGACAGGGGTTTTAAAATTCATAGATGCTAATCTACCACCCTGTTAGTGCTAGCTTGGTCTTATTTACAATTTTTTCTAATTATGACTAAACATGAATAATTAATCCGGAATTCTAAGTCATAGTTGTAACTGTTTATTATTTGCACAGCTAGCAAGTAATGACCTGACAGGAAAAGAAAGTGAAATCCATTTAAAATCATTAGATTCCACCAAGCTAACATGATATAACATGACAAAATTCCTGAGATGATTTTAAAGTGATTTACATATTTATAATTACTTATAGTTTTCTTCGCTAACCCTAGCCAGCTAACAAACATAAGCTAACCAGATTTTTGGGCCATAAATTGTATAATCATTACTGCTCTGCTAGCCCCCAGTTAGCAACAAATATGTGCCATGGTGACAGGAATTGTGAAAGTCTTTAAAATAATTCTTTATAAATGTTTAATATTGTCCCCAGTTTGGACACACATATTTAATGCTAATTCAAGCTAGCCACCATGAGCTAACCTGACTGAGATGCCGGTCAGAGATTTAGGTTATTTTAAAATAAAATAGATTTTTGTTGTTGTTGTTGCTAACTCTATCTACCTAACAAATATGTAAACAGTTGATGGGATTTCATTAAATCTTTTTTTGTAAATAATAAATAAATGTTCATCATTATATTCACAGTTAATGTAACTCTACCTAGCTCACATACTACAGCAAGATTTCTAAGGTGAATTGTAATGTAATGTTCAAAAACGTCCACAGATTTTGCTCCTAACTTTAGTTATGTTCCATGGTGGCTGGACTTCTTAAACATTTCTTAACAAAGATTTAAAAACGTTTATTGTGGCTACTTCTAGCTATCTAACATGAATTTCGAAGGTAAAGTTTAAGTTATATTTAAAAAACATGTTTTTATTGCTAGCTCTAGCAAGCTAACAAATATGTGGCAAAGTGGCAGGATTTGTTAAAGGTTTTATACTAATTATATTTCCTGCTAAATCTAGCTAGCTAACATAGACCATCATGACAAGGCTTTGAGTTAGTTTACAAAATGTTCATAATTTTTTGTTGCTATTTCTAGTTAGCTAACAAATGTGTGTCAAGGCCACAAGATTTCCTAAATGTTTTTAGATAAATAAATGTTTATGGTATTCATTGTTATCTCTTGCTAGCTAACACATGTTAATCTGACAAGATGTCTTAGGTGACGTTTGGTTATGTTACAAAACATTCATAGTCATAGTTTTTTAGTTTTTCATTGCTAACCCTGAAAGGATTTCTAAAAGGTTAAATAATTGTTAAACTTTGTTAAGATTAACAAACGTTTATTATAGTCACTGTTAACTCTAGCCAACTAGCACATGCTAACCTGACAAAATTTCCCAGGTGAATTTTAGGTTAAGTTACAAAATATTCATAGTTTTGATTGCTAACTTTAACTAGCAAACAAATATGTTCAATGTGTGTTTTTTTATTTATTAATACCAATTTCATAGTATATGTGGAAAAAACATCTTTAAAATACAATAAAAAAACTTTTCAAACATTTTATTACTCAAGCATTAACTGAAGCATGTGCGTGTCTTTGAGCTCATTTACTGTATAAACTTAAAAACATTCTTGTTTGTTCAACCCAAAGACATTGACCAGTCTGTGGTCTGAGATATAAATCCTTCTGTCGTAACTCGTGTCAGCTGTGAGATGAGACAGATTTGAAGACCTGTAGCAGAACTTGGAAGGCTCCCTGCACGTCTCCTTTTTTCTCCAGCAGGTAGGCGGTGGCTTCATGCAGCTTGTGCTGTTTGGTGATCTGCCATAAAGTGAAAACGACGGAAACAAGTCATGTCAGCCTTCCTAACACAGTTTATACAAAACTGGTTCCAGTTTATACAAAATGGTTCCAGTCCAGCAGTCCAAACTGTCCAACTTAAGTCATAATAACACACTAACTAGGCAGCAAGTTTAAGCTAAAGTGACAGAGGCTAATTATTTAGCTAGCTAGCAAATAGCTGTAAAAACATTCAAGAAAAACAACCAAGAGCGTTAGCAGAATATGTTTGAAAACATCGCAGACTTTTTTAAAAATCATCACCTACAAGCTCATGTATACGAGGGTGAGTCAAAAATTCTCCACACCCTAACTGCAGAATTTATTTCAATTGACTTTTAGAAAAGACCAATACATAATTTCAATACACTTCGTCCATCTATTAACAAACGTTCATATTCCTTTATTAAAAATATTTTAGGCAGAGCTGCAAGACACAAATGCACCAGTTCTCACTTCTTCATCAGAAGTAAATCTTTTTCCTCGTAGGGCTGCTTTCAGGGGACCAAACAGATGAAAGACCAATGGAGCGATATCAGGACTATAGGGAGGAGTACTATATAACTGGAGTGTGGATGGTTTTTGACTCACCCTTGTATACGTTTCCTGTTGGTAATAATGCACCACACAACTTTGTTGTACTTTATTATTTAATCTTAATACCCACCGTATTGAATATCAAATCAGAAACAGTGATATATCAGTAAGACATCTGTGTATAAACCATAACAGCATTGTACTACAGCTAGCGGAGAAAGCAGACAGGGGCTGTTGCAGATAACGAGATAGAGAGATAGAGAAATGTCACATTCGTGATATAATGCAGAGGCAGCAAGACAGAAAGGACAAAAGGTAAGACAGTTGGGAGTTAGACAGCATTCGAAGAGACAGCATACCTGTAGGGAGGATGAACATGGCATAACTACTCTATCCTGAGTGTGTGTGTGTGTGTGTGTGTGTGTGTGTGTGTGTGTGTGTGTGTGTGTGTGCCTGATCAAATATTTATCAGGTGCCAGTGGATGTAAAACCCTATTGATTCAGCAGAAGCACTCTGGTATGCTCTCCACATGCTCCCTTATGCTCCCTTTCCTCTCCACGTCCTCACTCCTGCTTGCTCTCTCAGCAGTTCATCCATTGAACACAGCCCCATCACCAAACTCACTGTATTATTAAAGCTCTGCTGAGTGCTTGCTGAGGGGAAACAGGACTCTCGTGCATTTTTACCGAAAGGACAGAGCTGCTGGCTGGGAAAGCCGGGTTTAAATCCACACAGTGTGTCTGGAGCTTCATGGAGATTCGTCTGGGTTCTGATTCAGGGACTGATGAGACTCCTTATCTGGAGAGGTATGTCTGGGTCAAAAAAGGTGACCTTTAAACATAATGTTCTTCCATTTTGATGGAATAAAGCGAAATCTAGCTGTTTTAAAGCTCATTACAACATTCACCCAAAAGCCACCCGCCCACAAAATCCAATCACTACTTGCCTTAATAGTGCAAGATTCAGTGTATTTGTGTATTATTCTGTCAATAGAGTCTGGTGTTCACCTTCCATCCAATAGACTACAGAGGTTCCTAGATGGATGGATGGATGGATTATAATCCATGCAAGGAGCGCAATCTGTTTTTTACTTACTATTTCTAGTTATACTTATGTTATGAAATCTTAAGTCTTGTTACAGTACACCACTCATTTAAATGCTAGAGATTAAATTAAAGAAATGGGAACAAATGTTATACTGCGGCAGGCTACAAAGTGCAGAAAGATTTCAAACAATTTAAACAATCGGTTGTTCATGTAGCAACCTTAGCATCTCCAGAGTACTAATCACCGACCTGATCACCTGTACCTGATTCTCACTGGTTCAAATCATAAGTTATATACACAGTACAGACCAAAAGTTTGGACACACCTTCTCATTCAAAGAGTTTTCTTTATTGTGTTCTTTAGCCCAAACGCGTCTCTTCTGCTTGTTGCCTGTCCTTAGCAGTGGTTTCCTAGCAGATCTTCTACCATGAAGGCCTGATTCACACAGTCTCCTCTTAACAGTTGTCCTAGAGATGTGTCTGCTGCTAGAACTCTGTGTGGCATTGACCTGCTCTCTGATCTGAGCTGCTGTTAACCTGCGATTTCTGAGGCTGGTGACTCGGATGAACTTATCCTCCGCAGCAGAGGTGACTCTCGGTCTTCCTTTCCTGGGCCGGTCCGCATGTCAGCCAGTTTCTTTGTAGCGCTTGATGGTTTTTGTGACTGCACTTGGGGACACTTTCAAAGTTTTCCCAATGTTTCGGACTGACTGACCTTCATTTCATAAAGCCACTCGATTTTCTTTACTTAGCTGCTTTTTTCTTGCCATAATACAAATTCAACCTCTTTGAATGAGAAGGTGTGTCCAAACTTTTGGTCTGCATTTTTTTTAATGATTGCTTGAATGATTCATAGGACATTGTGTGGCTTAACAAAGAACAAAACATTCATCTGAAACTGCTCAGGTACTGGGACTGGAGAGAAAATGAGAGACCAAAATGTCCAAAAGAACTATTCCTTAAGACTAGTTCAAAAACACAAGAAGTTTGGTTCTTTGGAAGCAGAAATATTAAGAAATACAAGGTGGCTCAAGACGTTTGCACTGTATTGTATGTTATAGTAGCTGTAATCAGTTACTGTACGCCCTCTTTTTTTATATAACAACACAGCTCCTGTTGGCAAGGATAAGAAAGGTGTGAAACTTCCAAACCGTTACAAATCACTGACGCTGGAGACTCTCTTTCCTAAATGTTAAGCAAACATCTCCTAACACAAAGTTTCACCAATACATTACTTTTTAAATGACTTTCATTCATTCTCAGGCAAACTGGATGTCCCAGTTAACGAGTTGTTACTATAGAAACGATTATGTATTATAACTGGCTCATTAATTCAAAGTCTATAGCTGTCAGAGCCACAATATAAACATCTATTGATCTGAGAATTCAATAGCACCGTGGTATGAAGAATTTTAAAGTCTGGAGGAAAGAAAAAAAAGTGAAGAATGAAAACGATTCCCTTCGGACTGCACTTAAAGACGCCTCGCCTCCACCTTCACCACCACTGAGCGTTTATAACTTGCTCAATGTATGGAAAAACAACAGAGTGTGAATGTGAAGAACTTTCTCATATATAAGCATAAAGGCCATGACATCCTTAAAAACTTGAAAGCAGAATAGAGGAGTAAACTGCGATATTGTGCAATTAATCAAGCAGTTTATGCAGGATGACGAGGCTGGGGAGTGATAGTATTATTATTATTATTATTATTATTATTATGTTTTACAATCGGTCAGGTCTGTCCTTGCTGAACCCCAGATGCTCATCAGTGATGAAAAACGGGTAGTATAAAAGAGAAGGACACGTGCTTACTTGAATGGTCTCCTCTAGGCGGTAGCTCTGGGATGTCTCCAGGAAAGGGGTGACTTGGCGAGGACTAAAACGGCACATCAAGTCCACCAGGAGCTCGTGCAGCTCAGGCCCCAGATTCATAACAGCCTCGGGCTTCTGTCCATCACTGCGTGTGCGTGCGAGTGTGTGTGTGTGTGTGTGTGTGTGTGTGTGTGTGTGTGTGTGTGTGTGTGTGTGTGTGTGTGTGTGTGTGTGTGTGTGTGTGTGAGTGTGTGTGAAAGAGAGAGAGAGAGAGAGACAGAAAGAGAGGGGGGGTTGGGGACACATCATCTTTAAATCATGAATATGATTTAATAAACATGAAGCCCACAGGCTCAATTTAATTAAACATAATTGTTAATACAGATATCCACAGGTGTACAGTATAATGAAATGTCTAGCTCAGAGTTGCTGATCGACACTGAGGGTGAGTCAAAAATTATTCGCACACACGGATATACACACATGGACAAAATTGTTGGTACCCTTCGGTCAATGAAAGAAAAACTCACAATGGTCACAGAAATAACTTTAATCTGACAAAAGTAATAATTAAAAAAAAATTCTATGAATGTTAACCAATGAAAGTCAGACATTGCTTTTCAACCATGCTTCAACAGAATTATAAAAAAAATAAACTCATGGAACAGGCCTGGACAAAAATGATGGTACCCCTAGAAAATACTGAAAATAATGTGACCAAAGGGACATGTTAATTCAAGGTGTGTCCACTAATTAGCATCACAAGTGTCTACAATCTTGTAATCAGTCAGTGGACCTATAAATATAGGGCTCCAGGTACTCTGTGTTGTTTGGTGACATGGTATGTACCACACTCAACATGGACCAGAGGAAGCGAAGGAAAGAGTTGTCTCAGGAGATTTGAAAGAAAATTATAGACAAGCATGTTAAAGGTAAAGGCTATAAGACCATTTCCAAGCAGCTAGATGTTCTTGTTACTACAGTTGCACATATTATTCAGAAATTTAAGATCCATGGGACTGTAGCCAACCTCCCTGGGCGTGGCCGCACGAGGAAAATTCATGGCAAATCAAAGAGATGGATAATCTGAATGGTAACAAAAGAGCCCAGAAAGACTTCTAAAGAGATCCAAGGTGAACTTCATGCTCAAGGAACATCAGTGTCAGATCGCACCATCCGTCATTGTTTGAGCCAAAGTGGACTACATGGGAGACGACCAAGGAGGACACCAGTGTTGAAAACAAATCATAAAAAAGCCAGACTGGAATATGCCAAACTACATGTTGACAAGCCACAAAGCTTCTGGGAGAATGTCTATGGACAGATGAGACAAAATGGAACTTTTTGCCAAGGCACATCAGCTCTATGTTCACAGACGGAAAAATGAAGCATATGAAGAAAAGAACACTGTCCCTACTGTGAAACATGGAGGAGGCTCTGTTATGTTCTGGGGCTGCTTTACTGCATCTGGCACAGGGTGTCTTGAATCTGTGCAGGGTACAATGAAATCTCAAGACTATCAAGGGATTCTAGAGAGAAATGTGCTGGCCAGTGTCAGAAAGCTGGGTCTCAGTCACAGGTCATGGGTCTTGCAACAGGACAATGACCCAAAACACACAGCTAAAAACACCCAAGGATGGCTAAGAGGAAAACATTGGACTATTCTAAAGTGGCCTTCTCTGAGCCCTGACCTCAATCCTATTGAGCATCTTTGGAAGGAGCTGAAACATGCTGTCTGGAAAAGGCACCCTTCAAACCGGAAACAACTGGAGCAGCTTGCTCATGAGGAGTGGGCCAAAATACCTGCAGAGAGGTGCAGAAGTCTCACTGACAGTTACAGGAATCGTTTGATTGCAGTGATTGCCTCAAAAGGTTGTGCAACAAACTATTAAGTTAGGGGTACCATCATTTTTGTCCAGGCCTGTTCCATGAGTTCATTTTTTTTTATAATTCTGTTGAAGCATGGTTGAAAAGCAATGTCTGACTTTCATTGGTTAACATTCATAGAATTCTTATTTATTATTACGTTTGTCAGATGAAAGTTATTTCTGTGACCATTGTGAGTTTTTCTTTCATTGACCGAAGGGTACCAACAATTTTGTCCACACGTGTATAACAGTGCGTTCCATTCAACCCTACTGTCTCTCCAGTCGCCGCTGTGCAGGTGTGAACGTTAACATTTGTAACTTGTTTTTTTTCCCTAAAAGTTAATGTAATTTTTAATTCTATCGGCAGAATGCGGCTCATTTTTGAGTCTCGTGATTGGGAAAACCACCGAGCATGAAGGTGCTGTTTGTGACTGGATGCGCACATCATGCTCAGCCACTCAACCTTGCTCCAGATGTTGTTGCACCACTTAAGCCAGTTGGAGCCGAGTCTCGCTTTCGAGTCCGTTCGCATGAAAGCGCCCGCTTTTTCTTCTTCTTCTCTATAATGGACGCACGATCATGGCTACGTATCGCGGCAATTAGACTCGCTCTTAGAGTTGTTTAGCTCAACGTTTTGATCGACAGAGCTTTTTCTGCGAGGTGCATTAAAACGTGCTCCACAATGAGGGGAAAAAAAAAAATCATCGTCCCATTTCACTGCCTCATAATTATGAGGATTTTTCAGCTCGGTCTTGAGGTGCGTTTAGCGGAGGGTGATTGCTGGTTGATTCGAGAGCTCGAGACGTGATGAAGGAAAACCTCTTTACTGAGAGAGAACACTCTCTACGTGGTGCGCCTGCAAGTGTCACGAAAATCGAAGGCTTTCATTTATGCTCTTTGTTCTAAGAGTATCAGGCAGCGTGCAGCTTACGGAGTACTTCAGAACACACATCTCTGAGCAAACACTGAATTGTTTATGTGTCGTAAATTTGGATTAGGTTCAAATTAAAAAAAATATTAAATTGTGCTCATCACCTCCTAAAACCTGACTAACTTCAGCATTTTTTTTTGGTAACTTCAGTATATGCAAGACCAAAAATCCAAAATTTTTATGATATTATACATATTTCATACGGTGGGAGATAGACAGCTAGATAATATATTTAAAATTTTATATTTTAGGATATTATTGAAATTTATATTTGAATCCATCCTCAAGTTATCTTTGACTAATAAATTGATGAAAGTATTCTACCATTACTGATAGAACTGATTTATTTTTAAGGAACAAATATTTGTTTGTTTATCTAATTGATCTTGAAATCCTAAAAAAAAAAAAAAAATGTCATTCAAAAAAACAAATGAAAAGAAAAACAGTTAAAATTAATTATGAATAATTTTTTTTATTATCATCATTTTTTTTTTTTTTATTAACTAAATAAAAGATTTCTGGTCTGTTTTCACAAAGACACTAATATATATGATTTATTTATTTTTGTACATGTTATAATATAAAAGTAAAATCAATTAACACAAAAGGTGTTCAAGTCAAACTGGGACTTTTAGTTGCGCAGATTAACAGAACATTTAGAATCCTAAAGCATTTTCGATACTACAGATGAGGGGGAACAAATATTTTCGATTCGGCGATCTCTCATGTTTCTTTATTTGGCCAATTCATGTATCTGACTCTAAAATCTCTTTTAATATAAAGAAACATTTATATACTTTTGCATCTGAGACAGTAAAATGTTGCAATTCTTCCATAATCCTACAAATGGTGAGCTCTAAACTATTCACTAAACTATTCCCTAGGTATCGCATAATAATAATAATAATAATAATAATAATAATAATAATAATAATACCGTATCGGGTAGTCCCTGATCATTCTCATTCCTGTGAGATACCATTAAAGTAGAAAGTTTCTACTGCGACCCAAACGTGTGGGAATTGCTTGGAGAGAGATCAGGACTGTACGAGGAACAGCTGAGATCCTGTAATGTACAAGTGACCTCATACTGCACACTGCACCACTTGCACATTACCACTGTGTTTTTCCATTTAAGGAAAGTTACTAGGAGGCAACACACAGCTAAAAACACCCAAGAATGGCTAAGAGGAAAACATTGGACTATTCTAAAGTGGCCTTCTATGAGCCCTGACCTCAATCCTATTGAGCATCTTTGGAAGGAGCTGAAACATGCTGTCTGGAAAAGGCACCCCTCAAACCGGAAACAACTGGAGCAGCTTGCTCATGAGGAGTGGGCCAAAATACCTGCAGAGAGGTGCAGAAGTCTCACTGACAGTTACAGGAATCGTTTGATTGCAGTGATTGCCTCAAAAGGTTGTGCATCAAACTATTAAGTTAGGGGTGCCATCATTTTTGTCCAGGCCTGTTCCATGAGTTCATTTTTTTTTTTAAATAATTCTGTTGAAGCATGGTTGAAAAGCAAGAGAGGCTAGAGTTTCAGATGTGAAGATGGTACCCACGCTCTAGTGAAACGCTTGGATACATGCATTCGTGTATCAGGGGATTATATAGAGAAATAAATAATGCTAGTTTTAACTATCTTAACTGTGCTCAATTATTCTAAATCACTCATAATAAGTCCCGGTTTGACTTGAATGCCACACATTTAAGGAATTCATTCATTTATTTATTTTTACCTTGGATTCAACAAATTAGCCAGGAACTTGTACACCAAATGATCATCCTAAAGAATGTGAGGAAAAGAAAAAAAAAATCGATAACACACTGTACACAACATTAATAAATCACATCACTATATTAATGCTGGATGTTAAACTTTGAGAAAGTTCCTGTAATAACCGTAATTATACTTAATCATGCTTCTCACCACAGCACAGCAATCTGATTTTTATCTGACCATATCTGACGATAGGTCTGGCTTCAAAGATATGATTACAGTCTTAAATTAATTAATTTGGAGCAATATTTTAATTATTTCTATAGTAATAATTAATTCAAAGAATTTATAATGTTTTGTGAAAATGTGCCATGAACAGCATTCAGTCTCTGAGCTTAAACTTCACCCCTAATGTTACATAAAAGGAAAAAAAATTAACACCAAGCTAACACCAACCATACAAAAAACGGAAAAAAAAAACAAGGGAGCGAGGGACGTGAAGTAAACTTAATTATCTTAGCTTGAGTAGAAACTAATGAAAAGAGGAATGCTGCTCCTAATTAACAGTATGTATGACAGCCTATACATAACATATTGATTTTAAAATGTAGTGGGCAGAGTGTGGAGAGCGATCGGAGCCTAAAACGTCAAAAATATGTGACGATCGTTTGGACCGGGTTGAGGCGCGAGTACGGTGGGAAGCCGAAATGTCACGGCAAAATGTCAGACATGGCAGCGCACAAGAAGTGGTTTAAATGGCAGCTCTCTCATGAGACAAAGACTTTTTCCTCTGTGAGGAGACGAACGATAGGGGAAAAAAAGCCACTGTGAAAAAATATTTTCACGCCTCGCTAGGTGACCTGATCACCACACAGGAGCTTTGCGAACATCTTGTCCTGTATTTGAAAACATGAATAAAATTTGTCATTTTGATTAGAACAAAAAAATATATATTTATTTTAATATAAATTGTTACAGGTCTAAACATTTATTTTTTAAAAATTGCACCAAAAACTAAACTTCTTTCATATATTTTCTTTTATATTTCAAAAATACTTCATCTGCCGTAAAGTCTTGTAGGATGCTTTTCTGCTCACCATGGTTGCAAACTTATGTGGTACCCGTCTGCTCGAGTAAGTCTGGCCTTCTCATTAGCTGTAGCTCTTACCCTGTATCTCCATGGACTGACCCATTGCTCTGCTGCAACATGATTGTCTGTTTGCATAACCGTAACAATGAGCGAGAGTGCACGTGGAGAGTGAACGTGTTTCATCATACATTATACAACAACAGTTAGTTCTAACAAAGCAACCTGATTGGACGTGACGCATCACCCCACAAGTTGTGATAATAGCAACATGCTAATATAGTTAGCATAATGCTAGTAACATGATAATCAGCTCCGCTACATGCTAATCACACTAGCATCATGTTAGTGACATGCTCATCATATTAGCATAATGCTAGCAACATGCTAATCTTTTTAGCATGTTGTTAGCAAAACGCTAATATAGTTAGCATAATGCTAACAACATACAAATCATGTTAGCATGTTGTTAGCATAATGACAGAGACATGCTTAACATGATTTGTATGTTGTTAGCATTATGCTAACTATATTAGCGTTTTGCTAACAACATGCTAACGCGATTAGCAGGTTGCTAGCATGATGCTAGAATGATTAGCATGTCGCTAGCATTATGCTAACTTTATTAGCATTTTCCTAACAACATCAGTAGCATATCAGTAGCATATAATGCTAGCGACATGCTAATCATTTCAGCATCATGCTAGCAACCTGCTAATGATCGAAATATCATGTTGGCAACATTCTAATCATGCCAACCTCCTGCTATCAACATGCTAATAATTTTAGCATCATACCAACAGCATGCTAATGATTTTGCTAGGGGGCGTGGTTTATGAGCATGTTGATAAATACGAAAGATTTGGTTGCCTGAGTTAAATGAGCACTCATTGTGCCCCGGGGTAGCATCACTGGGATTTTTAAGTGTATGTATCACTCCACATCCCAGGTGTCCTACAGTCGTTAATTACAGTACGTATCGGTCGTAGAGTGGATAAGAGCAGGTCTGTACGGTGCGCAGTGCTAAAGGGGGAGCAGCTGCACTTTCAGCAAGAAAACAGAAAAAAAAACTTTGTCTCCTTAATAATCACTTGTAAGTCGCTCCGAATCGCCTTTGAACCATCTGTGTTCTTTTATTTACGACTACATAACTAGCTAGCTCCTAACACGAGGCTGAATCCCAAATCAGTCTCTAACCCTGATCAAGGGCACTACATGGTGTGTGGAACAATGGATTGTTCACCCTACATAGTGCACTCGCTTTATATTTAACACTATTTGGGATTTAACCCCAGAACCTGGCAGTTAGTGGAGCTGATATAAGATATAATAAGAAGAAATATAAAGATAAACTTATGAGATTTACAGGCCTGTCCACCACCTCCATGGTTTATTCTCCTCACCATTTGTCTACATTATATCAGTAAGAATTTAAAGATTCTTTCACCCCATCAATTACACCGGTCGCCAGCTCCTACAGTCAGGGTTAGTTAATTCTGAAGGATATTATTCTGAAGCACTGAAGGATATGTATTGGGGGAACAAAAATAACTGGTTGAATAACGAAACAAATCACAATCAGTTGATAATAAAAAGGGGGTTTGTGGAGACTCGTGCCTACGACTGCATCACAGACGTGCTGATAACCAGTACAATGGCACTCCCGCTTGTGTAATATTTAATTAATTGCATTACATTACCCAGTCGATCTTGCTGGTTTCCACAAAACCGAAATTTTGAACTCAGCAGTGCTTTTACCTGCCTCATGGGCTGGCTAATGAATTTAATGAGCGGTATGTACTGTACTAACTGCCCAATCCACATAACACACGTTACTGCATATTCACTCACCTCACTCTCACAAGTAATGTTTAGGGCAATTAATGACCACATGTACAAGAACGTCTATGAAACCTGATTACTACTTATGAAATAACAGACGCGATGAGAACTAGGGCAGTCATGGCTCAAACGGCTGAGCCTCTTGGTATCGGAGAATCTGGAGTTCGAACAATGCCATCTCAGGGTCACCTCCTTGACATTGCTACAAGGTTTGGTTTGTTGTAATAATTCATCATTAATTCATTAATGGTATTTGGCAGACACCCGATCCTAATCTCTCTATACAGTTGCTCTTAGTGGTGCCAACTCGATGGTGGTGGTGGTGGGGTATGAACCTGAAACCTTCTGATCAGTAGTCCAATCCCTTAAACACTGAGTTACCCCTATAACCCAGACAGTGGAGATGAAGGGTATCATCAGTGACAGCGCCAAGACAGGAAGGGCATCTGGTGTAAAACCTGTGCAAGTAACTACCAGATCAAATGATCTAATGTGGAAAAGAAATGGAGAAAACGCAAAGGGGGAAAACATAAAAAGACATGATGCGAAGTAGATATTGCTGAAGTGAACTGACATTGAACAAGGATGCTGGTTGGATGCTGTAGTGGTCACATTCACAAGGTTTTCTAGTCTTGACGTTGCTCTGGGCCGCGGATCACAAGAAACATGCGCGAGTAAGGATTCACTCGCACTTCTTACATTTTTGGCCTTTAAAGCAGGAAATAAACACGTTATTTGTTGAACTTGGAAGAGAAATCCTCTGTCAAGATGGCACCATAGACTCCAGTACTCCAGTACCCATCAGCCCCTCGTTTACTGTTCGTAGTCTGTGTTTCGAACCTTGACGTTGTTTGTTTTGTCGTTTGCACCTCCGTCCGCTTTGCCTGTTTAATCGCGACACGCTCATGTCGTACTGATTTAAAAACCCACCTCGAGGGTGTGAATGGAGCTTTATTAATAAAACGTATGCTTGTTAGTTATGATGTCTACACAGTCCTGTAAACAATGAGTCAGAGTCAGGAGGCAGTGTTAATCATCTGGATGTAAATTCATCTCTGAGGCGCATGGCAATGATTTTGCTGTCCATTTGTTCCTAGCCTTCTTGTCCTAGTGATGGCGCTCTCTCTCGCTCACACACACACACACGTTCGCGCTTGCGCACAAGCACCTCCACTATCAGACTTTTCAATTAACACCTCACTTCCAGCAGCCAGGCGATAAGGCAAACCTAATTACACCCAGCGCCTCAGATACGGACTAATCCATTTATTCTCTCTCTATCTATCTCTCCCTCTCATGCATAAACACACACACACACACACACACACACACACACACACACACACATATATATATATTATTATTATCTCTACAGGGGGTCTATTGTCCTGTGTCCTGTATGACTGCAGCCTCACTTGCAGCTAACCCTAATGATCAATGAGAAGGACTCTCTCTCTCTCAAACACACACACTTGCGTTGATTCTTTCATTCGTCCTCTGACACTATCTCAAACCTCAAACCACAAATATAAAAAAAGCATGGCAGAACTCACATCCTACCTCTCCATCACTCTCTTTGTCTGTCTTTCTCTGTGTCTCTTTTCGTCTCTTTCTACATGTCTTGCTCTGTGTCTCTCTTTGTCCCTACCCATTTTCTGTCACTCTGTCTCTCTCTTTGTCTTTTTCCTGTCCATCTCTTCTCTCTGTATCACTCTTTCCTTTTGTGTGTCTCTCTCTATTCTTCCCTGTCTCTCCATTGCTCTGTTTGGTCTGTCCCTATATTCTCTCACCCCCACCCCTCCCTCTCCCTATATACAAACATGAGAAACAGAGAAATTGTCAAGCCTAAAAATGTATACACTCTTCAGGAAAAGAAAAATAGTATAATGTACATTATATTACATTATTATAATATTGTATTATTATCATGGAAATGTATATATCAATTAAGTATTAAAATATTGATACACATTTTTATGGTCCTGGAGTGTCTATACATTTTTCAGATGATTGCATATGTTATATGTATATATTATTACATGCGTCTCTATTTTTCTGTCTGTCTCTCACTCAGTTTTTCTTTCTCTCTGTTGCTGTTGTCCCTCTGTCCCTTTGTCTCTGTATTTTTCTCTCTCCCTCTGTCTCCCTCGCGCTGTTTTTCTCTGTCTCTGTTTGTCACTGTTTTTCCTCAGTGTCTCTCTCTGTCTCACTGTTTGTTTTTCTTTGTCTCTATCTCACGATCTCTGATTTTCTCTCTCTCTCTAGCTCACCTGACGACGGTGATAATGGTAACGAGGCATTATTATCTGACGGCAGGTCATTAATGTAATAGGTTCAGCTTGTCTCACAGATGTGCTGAACGTTAGTTACAGCATATTTCAGCACCTTCATACAAAAAATGCACAAATGACCTGTAAATGTGTGAATGTGTTGGAGAAGGAATAAAACAAAGCCGCGAGTGAGCTGTTATGGGAACAGAATCGTGTTGTGATGCAGAGTTACTGTACAGCTACTGAGTTTGTTCTTTTTCAAGTAACACCAAGCATTTCATTCCGCATAAACAGCGTTTCAATGCATATCATACTGTGTAATATTTGAATTTGAATTTAATTACTTACTGTAAACTTGACCAAACTTTGACTGCAGTCAAGCAAAAAAAATTATATTATATAATAACAATAATAATAATGTTTACCAGCTTTTCACAATTACATAACACATCCACATATGGGAAGAACTTCTGGGTGTCTGTGTGTTTGACAAAGACCCAGTGGGGAGTATTTGATCCAAGAGTGAAAATGCCCACACACACACACACACACACACACACACACACACACACACACACACACACACACACCTCATCGATCTGTTTGTGTATTGGAGTGGAGACAGACTATTTGGTGCTGACATCACACCTTAAGACATGGCCGATAATCCTCACCTCTGGGCTTTCAGTGAACAAGATTGGCAGGATTAAGAGCGTGTGTGTGCGTGCGCGTGTGTGTGTGCCATCGTTTCGCAATACACCACATAAAGCCTATGACAAAAACACAAAGCATCACATCACCTCGCTTATCACGGCAGGTGGCAAACAGGAACGATTCACATCGTAGCAAGAGATCCTAAACGGAGATATCGACCACTGACTCCTTATGAAGTACCGATAATGCTGGTTCAGATATCAGGTGGTTAAAAAAGAAAAATTAGAGATCAGATTAGCTAGATTTGAGACATCACAGAACTGCTTGTTGAACAGGAACTCTTTACAACCGTGGTGAGCAGAAAAGCATTTCAGATCGAACAACGTTTCAAAGACTACAATGTGCTCCGCTGGTATCAGCCAGAAACAGGAATCTGATGCTGCAGTGGACGTAAGCTCAGTCTCTGTGTGTGTATAAAAGAGATTTAGATGACTGAGATTTCTTCTCCACTTCAGCCATGCAGCTTTGGACACACTATTCATTTCTGGCCACACGCTGGTGCTTAACTCACTGGCATTCACACTCCACAGGCATAAACGATGACCTAGAGGTTGACACTCACCTGTAGTGCTGTGATAATAGGCTCTACCTCGCTGATGAAATGGACCGTTACCAGCTCGGCGGCTTTAGCGGGGTTAACGCTAACCAGCTCCTGCGAGACACAGAACGGTCCGATCAGCATTCGGGAAAGTAGTTTTTCAACTAATCAGGGAAGAGCTCAAGTAAAAAAAAAATTTTTTAATCTTCTATGTTGCTTCAGATCTCAAACAGATCACGTGTTTTAGTTTTAAATATGTAGAGATACTGATACTGTTGTTGCTGGTGTTCAACGTTTCTTCAGTTCAAATGAGAATTAGTAGATGACAAATTGTATAGCCAACTGAACATAAATAATGAGTGGTTACCAGTTATTTTCCTTTATGTTTCTATACACCTTTAAAGAGAGATTCAAATCTGTTCTCAAGACATTTCTGAATTAACTTGGATCTGTATTTGACTTCATTCCATTTGAACTTGGACAAATACAAATAATGTTTGAGCTGTCTTTTATTTTCACAAGCACAAACTACTAGTACAAAAAGAGCTTCTGTTTCTTCTCCTAAAAAGAGCTGAGTCATTGGGGCAAGGTTTGAATGAAGGTAAGGCTCTGTATTGAAAAGGGTTTGACACTTAAGTCTTGATCTCGGCGCTCATTTTTCTCATTTGGACTCCACCTTGACTTACAGTAGCATTGCCCTCACTTAAGTTGCGGTCTTGACTCAATCCTAGTCCTGATTTTGGACTTAAGAATGATGATCTTGAAAACAGCCCTTATATAAGGCTGGATAAGTTAATAGCATGCTTAAAGCTTTTCTTCATTTTTTTCAGACAGGAAAATGGGAATTAATCAAATGCCAGTTGTGAATAGAGCTGTGAATCACAGGTAAACCGCTCATTCAAATTGATTTTTGGGCTTTCAAATTTAAATTTGACTTTAAAGCATTAATGTTAATTTTCTGATTTGTCTCAAGCAGTGTGTAGCTTGTGTTTTTGATTAATTAAATGTCTCAAACATTCCCCCTGCCATTCTTCTGCAGTTCAGTAGGTGGCAGTACTGCAGCGGACACCCATAAACGCCTGAAGAAGAAGAAACAATACTCTCTTAAAATTCCAGCATACGTGAAAGATTAAAGCAGTTTGTATTTTCTGCAAAAAGCTGAGGTATGTTTTCGAGGTAATATGCCAATTTTAAACTATTTAACATTTGCAAATCATTTAAAAAAAATTTATAGATTTTGGGCATAGTGGTTAGCACAGTGGCTTCAAATATCTCAATTCAAATGGCGATTGACAAACTTCTCACTACGTTTCCACAAAACTTGTAGTGTCAATCAAGTATAATGCACTTCTTAACTGTGCAAATAGGTAGATTTGTTAGCTCAGGGTTTCATTAAAGATCCACTTGACTCTTGTATGTGTCTTAAACACTACTGTATCAGATTTAAATACCCAAGAATAAATCAGATACTGTACTATATAAGGAAATACTATATAAGGAAATAATAACCATAGTGAATGCAGAATTCAGGTAGAACTTTGCCATTTAAAAACATCTTGCGTGATAGTCTCATAGATCAAGAATCCAAATCCAGAGTTCTCCAAACAGCTCTTGCTGTATCTTTTTGGCCAGACTCTTCCTTTAAAGCAATCCTCCACTCACCTTAATGTGCTCCAAGGATTTGTTCCATGTGGTCTGCTTCTCCTCTGGGCTGTAGCCAGGCATGGACAGGATGTTATGGATGTAGTTATAAACCTCCTCCTAGCAGAACAACAGAAAGCCATGGGCTTTAGAGAGCGCAGGATAGATAAGGAAACATAGATTAAAAATACGAGGAATGAGAAATGAGAAAGTGTGAAGAGATTTACTTTTCTTAAGGGGTCCTTCAAGTAGCAGGAGATGATTCGATCGTACAGATGCTTCTGCTCATACAAAAACTCACAGATCTGATAACTACACCAAGATGGGGAGTAAAGCAGAGACAGTGAAAAATAATAAGGAAAATGTTATATATAAAAAATTAAAAATAAAGCAAACTGATGAGCAGCTGGGAATTAAAGCTAATCTTTCATTGACCTGAATGTCCTGGACAAAACAATCGATTCAGCTCTCCTCTTAATTGCTCCCTAATTATACAGAACAGGTTTAAATGAAAAGCAAAGGTAATTAAAGGTAATTAGTCTGAAGCCCTCAAGGGAGAAAAAAAAAGCATTCTGAAGCCTAAAGACAGAGGAAAAAAATAGTAATCACTGATTACAATCTAACTTGTAGCCTTCATCGCAACAGCAAGGATTTATTATGAAAACCTCATCAAGTGCAGGGCGTTTAACTTGTACAGAAGCAGAACATAAGAGTGCTCAGTAAACAAACACAAGGGTATATCTCAGGGTGCACTACTAGGAACGCTTCTTCACCATATCGAATGAGTAATACTAATTGTTTAAATAATTCTAACTATATAAAATTTGATTCTACATATGTATATATAACAGCAGCAATCCTTGTTAGAGTATTTACAACAATCACCCATCAAATTAAAAGCCAAAACTTGTACTAGTAGTGGCCAGGCCGCGGGCTAGGCAAGAGGAGGCAGGCCAGGCCATGTAAAAGGAGGCAAGTAAGGTCCGATTCCACACAGCTAACACATTTTTGATTCGGACCGGTAAGAGAAGGTGGGTCAGTGTTGATTCGGACAAGGTAGGGGGGGGGAAGGTCTGACTCCACCCAGGTAAGACAAAGCAGATCAGGTCTGACTTCACCCATCTCGACGAGCACTACTTGACAATTCAGTTAGTGTATAACTAGTCATTTGTATGATAAAACACAGGTAACAAAGCTCTTGCTATAACATCTGTGTCTCCACGACTCATCCAGTTAATAGCTACAGATTAAAGTCAGCAAATTAGTGAATAAAAGGATCAAAAACTGACTTGACATTTAAGGCAATTAAGTTGACATCAATCAGTAATGTGCACCTGAAACTGACTTGGCAGCAAATTAAGGTAACAAATGTCTCAACATCAACCCATCTATCACAATTAACACACCTGGTGCAATGTTGATACAGGAAAAGAATCAAATTTAAGGTGAAGCAATTAAGCTTGTATGCAATTTTAGAGATCGTGCTGCAGCTATACATCTACTACATGACCAGTTCTTCAGGTTGAAAATTGCAAGTTGAGAGTTTGTGCTGTATGCCTCGTCGGCTCTGTTCCTGAACAAACACTTACAATTCTGCCTTTTCTGCCAGGGCGAGGAGCTGTCCCTCATCAAACTGGACCATGCCTCCCACCTGCAGTAACTCCAACAACACCTGCAACAACACAGACCGCTGTGAAATAAACACCTGAGCTAAACAGAGCTGTTTCAGGGCTGGCTTTACATGGACCTATTTATGTATTTCTCAGCACATAACAGATGGGTGTAAGGCTTAAGGAAAAAAGGATTTCATTTGTAGAGGTAGGATCTGGAACGCTTAGGAGACTAAATACTGCAGCTGCCCTGGGATTTCTTCAAGTATAGGTTTTTGTGCTTATTTTATAAAACGAATTTAGCAACCTACCTATCAAAATTTAGATCGGACAAAAATATGTCAGTACAGAGAATAGCAGTTATATTATTTGATTTTATATTATATATTTATATGTTATAACAGGAAACACTACATCAAGCAGACTACATTCGTGGTGTGTTCACTTGCAACGATGTTTTTTGTCTCTTGCAGTAATTAAGCTGTATTCTGGTGATTTCACATTACTTGTAAGCTTTTTTTTTTTCTTTTTGCATCTGTTAAATAAATTACCATTAATTAGGTAAATAAACATGAACTACTTGAACAAGCCCATGAGCTTAATGTGTTTTACCTGCTGCCTCTCTGTGTGTCTGGAGTCGTCGTCTGGACTGCACAGAAACTCCAGAACCTGCGTACAACCAGATCTTGGTGAAACACATCACGCTTCCTACACAAATCACGCTGCGTTTAACATGACCATATGGCGCTCCATACTGAGTCAGAGCAATTACAATTTCCTCAAGGCCAAGAGATTAAGCCATAAACAACAACAACAACAACAACACAGATTTACAGCTGCTTTTCACTGGTGCCAGTCTCAATTCCTCCCAGCCTAGTTTCAGCTCATCACTTTGAACCACGGAATCACTTTCGCACCTCTAATAAGATGGAGTTATTTTTACGGTGAGCTGCTAATTGCTTTGGAGTCGTCACCACGTTAATGCGTGCTGCTGTTTCTGGCAAACATGATGATGATGCATACTTTTTTATTTTATATTTTTATGTACATAATCCCAGGATCCGGTGTGGCTCAGAAGGCCATGGGCTTACGTGCAGTGCAGTGAAAATATAATATAGCACTGTGCACAGAATTCATCGCTATTTGAACGCTGCACTGGGATCATGAGGAGATTGGGAAACTGAATACCGGACAGATGATTCCTTTTTACGTGCCAATCATTTTAAACATTTTGCATTTACTGCATTTGGGAGACGCGATCCACACGCTTATCCACAGAGACTCTTTTATACTTTGAGCAGTTGAGGGCTAAGAGCCTTGCTCAGGGGTCCAATAGTGTTGTGGAGGTTTGAACCTTCGACCTTCCGATCCAGTAGTCCAACACCTTAACCACTGAGCCACCCCTGACCTGCACAGCTCTTGGATGCAGATACCATTTTCCTCCAATTTAATTTTTGAAGACGACAGATAGATCACATGATTCTCTAACTTAAGCTACCAATCATCCTTTATATTTAGATAGATTGCAGTACAAGATAGTAATAATACTACTACTAATAATAATAAAGTCACCTGATCAAACAACTTCCTGTTGACGAAGAGGGTGTTGTCAGGTTTGGCTAGCTGACGAGCGAGAAAAGTGAACAGGCAGCCCACCTGGGATGGAGTGAAGTCCGAGTTATCCACCATGACCTGCCCAAAACACACAAACACACGCACGCGCGCGCGCACACACACACACACACACACACACACACACACACACACACACACACAAATGCACTCATCATTTAAAAAGCTATGGATAAAAATAGCTCTCTACTATTCATGAGTGATCAGAAGGGAAGTGAGAGCATGAGGGGATCTGGAGATGAGAATAGGAGAAAAGGCAGGATGTGGGTTGAGCTATAATAAGAGCGTCTGATGGAGGAGTTTTAAGTGGCCGCCGAGTCGGACTTTATGAGCTCCGGTGCTGATGAAGTGATTGCGTAGAGCTGATTAACATCCTGATGATGACATTGAAGACACACAAGAGAGGTGTGTGTGTGTGTCTTTGTTAAAGATTGTAGAAAAAGGGTATGTTAAAAGGCTGTAAAATGAAAAAGAATGATGTCTTTACCTTGAGTAAAATGTCCACAATCCTTTGCTGGTACTCCAGAGCCTGTTTGTCGTTCTTAAAATCCTCAAACGTCTGAAATGGACAAAATTGTTAAACCCATTATGCTACCAGAAATGGACCATACCTCATCTTCTTCCTTATTTTAAACGCAATTTGCTTCTTTCGTTTTCGGCTCAGTCATATAGTCGTTTATACGGCAGTGCCGCAATGACAGTTGATCAGTTATTCAATGAGGCGAGTCCAAGTCAACCTGGGACATGGGATGAAGTTCGTGGTGAAACAAGCACAGTCCAGAGATGAGACTCTTAGCCGCGGTAAAACATATGAATGGAGCAAGTGTTATGAAGACAGCCGTACAGACTCGGAGGCCACAGCAGGTGTTTTCACAAACATTCAGCCTTGAAAATCGACAGATAACTTTTCGCCAACCTGAGGAAGAAACGCATCTCAGTCTGTGAGATCTGTACACACCAACACTATTTGCACATTACAGGAACTCGGCTGGGAGTTATTCCAGCCACATCCCAGTTCAGTCCTGACCTCGCTCCAAGTCATTTCCGCATGTTTGGGTCATTAAAGGAGTTCCTGGGAGTCCAGCGTTTCAGACATGAAGCAATGTACTGAGAAATCTTTCTACCTTGATGGTATCCAATGTGGCACTAATGAAACCCTGGGATAAATGCATTAGTGTAGCAGAGGATTATATAGAAATGGAAAGGGAGTTTTTACTCTCATAACTGTTCCGGCACAAAACGTCCCGGTTTGACTTTAACACCCATTATATTAATAGATTTTACTTTTATGTAATGTGTATTTTACTGTATATTCATATTACTATTAACTTCAAGAATTGGTTAATAAATCAAACAATAACCATAGAAATTATTTTACAAATTAGTTTATAATGTCGACACTTGTATGTTATTTTTGACATGGTGACGCGTTGTGCCAAGAGACATTTTTAACAATTTTTCAAAGCAGCTTCGAAGAAAGTCTTTAAGATGTTCTCATTTTATCAGATTGAAGACAGAAAAAAAGATTAAGTGATATCCGAGGGAAGATCTGATGATATGTACAATACATTTAATCTGCTGTAACGTAAGTGATAACAGGAACTACAGTAACCTCCGTAAATAAATTTACAAACGGATAAAAAGTATGTTGTGAAATAATGTAGCGTTGCATTATTCAGGCTTTTACAATAAAAGAAACATCTACTCTGAGTTTCATGTTGGTGCTGCATTGATTATTTTCCTATAACAGTTTGTCCCATCATGGTTTATTCTATGAAATACTATTAAATTCTTTATTATAATTTTTCTGGGCAGAATATAAAACCAAGAGAGAGAAAAAGCAAAGCCGCAGCAAATAAAAATCTAACAGTTACTTAAAGCTAAATGATGGCAGATGGCAGTTAAGTTGAAATATTAAGAAAACTGAGATAAAGTCTGTGGTCAAGCGGCGCTCTCTGTAGGGAGCGAGAGTCGGGTAAGTGGGAAAGAATGAACACCTGAGGAGAATGCGGCTAATTAGAGCCGGTGTGTTGCTGTGAGCTGGGAAATAATAAGGAGAAGAGCAGAGCAACAGAGAATGTGAGAGAGCGCGCAAGCAGAGCTTAGAAACCAGCAACAATGCACATGTGCTTGTTATGTAAGTCGCTCAGAAAGGTTTAAGAATGGTTCATTGAGGAGGACTGGAAATAAAAGTCAGCTCACAGCGGCACACGAACACTAATTAGCCACATTCTCCACAGCAGTGTGTCCTTTTCACTTACATTACTGGGAGCAGTGTATGACCATACGCCCCTACCCCCGGACGTCTTTTTATTCCTGATTCTAGCTTTTGTTTTTGGCTGAGACGAAAGTGAAATGCTGCACAGGCTTTTCGTTGTTTATGTGTTCCCATAGGACTATTGGTCCCTTCTCTCCATTGAGCAGGAACACTTATGGAATTCAAAGTTAGAGTCAAAAACACTCGATGATGTCACTGAATAAACTTAAATTTAAGCGCACGACTAAATTGCTCGTTGATTTTATTCGATTATGTCGATTATTCGGTGCGCTATTACTAACATATTAGGACGCTTTCACATTAGACATGACTCGTCCCGTGCCCAGAAACGTTCTTCGTTCTCGGGCACGCTTGCGTATTTACACTCTCCGATACAGCAGGTGGCAGTATGCACCTACTTGGTTCGTGAGCCGCCATTAAACACAAGAGAAGATGATAATCTTTGCACTATGCCTAAGATTACTGAAAGAAATATCTTTTATCTTGATGAGATATCAGCTATGAGATCACATCTTAACAGCGTTCTGCTTCCTTGATCAGGTACGATCGGCCTTCTTATGTGATTCGATCCATACTCCATGATACACTGTATCGTAATCGAGACAATTTTTCCAGCATGGAAATTTTTCCATGGTTCCACTGTGAAAATGAACCAGACTTTTGGGGCCAAGTGTTCACAGAAACGATCCTTGGCCTCAATGTGAAAAAAACAAAAACAAATCTAACTTTAGACCAGGTCTCCTATGATGCTTGTTTTCATTCGAAAGTACTTGCTGAGAAAGGAAGCGACTGGCTCCTTTATATATGCAGCATGTTAGATAGTTAACTCGTGTCAGGATCGTGTTAGTTACTGTACATCAGGATGGCAGCTTCCAGTGTAGTGCACCTCCCTGGCTGATCAACTGCAGGTACAGTTAGAGCAGAAATGAGTCTATTTGTACTGTAGCTTTACTGTGTTTGATACGCACCAGCGCCAGAACATTGAGGAACTCGCGCGTGTCGAAATGCAGCAGGGTCCGGATGTACGGATACACCTCCTCCTCCTGGACGGCTTCTAATGAATGCAGGCGGATCAGCGACTCAAACACCTGCACCACATTCAATGAAGAGCAGGCACTTAGAAATATGTACAGTATACGGTACACTTATGTCTTAAAGACCTTTAAATTTAAACCCGTCGTCATACCACTCACAGAGAGATGTGATGCCACTTCCCATATTGCATCTCTTCTCTGTGCTATAAACTGTCTCAGCTATATACCGGGTATAAATCTGGCAATCGCTAACTAATGTGATATTTAAACACGAGTGGAGTGCTGTTTTTTATTTTAGAAAATTTGTGATTTAGTTAAGTTTTATTACATTTTATCCTAACATAATGTTGTTTGCTGAACTGGAGAGATGTACTCTCATTAGTCTCCCATGTTAATAAAAATAGACCTTTAAAATTTGAGTTAAGTTAACTTTAAGTTGTAAATGAGCTTCTTAGGTTTTGTGCATTCAATATTGTAAAATGTTTGGTTAGATATGTTTTGTAAAATTAGCTTGCTAGTTTGAGCTTGTGGCTTAGTTTGTTAAATTAGGTAGCTAATAAGGATTGTGGATTAGTTTGTTAACGTAGCTACTGTAGATAGTTAAATTTTCTGTACAATTAGCTTGTACAGTTGGCAAATTAGTATGTTTATTATAATTTTTTTTTAACATTAGCTTGTTAAATTAGCTAGCTAGTTCATTATTGTACATTTAAATTAGTTAGCTAGTAAAAGTTTGTAAACTGGATGTTCAATTAGCTAGCTAGTCGAATTTTGCTAGTTAGCCTATTGAACAAACTAGCAGGTTAAACTTTGAATGTTGGTCATGTCCACAAGTGTGATTCCACAAACACCATTTATTATCAACAGATTAAGATTTGTTTGTTTATTTTAGCTATTTTGCTAATGCCCATCATTCAGCGACAGGTGGAACTAACTACCAGTGTAATTAACAAGGGTGAAAAAAGCTTTATATTTTTACTGATACTTTGTAGCCAAAACGGTGAGAATAATAAACCGTGGAGGTGTCGACAGTCTGGTAAATCTCATAAGTTTCTCTTTTTATTTTCACTTATTCCGCTTTGAAATATCAGCTTGGTTTACTCCTGGGGGTTTGGGGTTAACTCCCAAATAGCACTAAATGAAATGCTTTCTATTTTAAAAAAAATTAAAACACCAGGGAGGCAAATACTGAGTGACTTTAAGCAAGCAATTATTAGGAGATTAACTGATTTTTTTTTTTTAATAGGAAATTTTATCTTTAGTTTTGTTTTCTGGAATTGTATTCTGTAGTTATTCCTTATATCTTTCTATCTTATATCTGCATTTATGATTCTAATAAACAACAGCAGTTGACTGTAAGCACTTTCCGGTAGTAGTATGTGTACTGTACATACAGCATGGTAATTAAGATGAAAGAAAACCTACAGTGAGGTAAACAGTCTTGTACAAAGGCAGAGAACTTTGAGCTGATATTATATTATACTGTAGGTATAGTGAGCAGAATTAATTGCGCCCTATGATACATTGACTGTCTTATTAAAAACTGTTAGGTGTTAACAATACATCCACAATTATGGCTATTCCATCTACAGGCCATGGGTCTAGCAGATTTGTGTGTGCGCGTGTGTGTGTGTGTGTGTGTGTGTGTGTGTGTGTGTGTGTGTGTGTGTGTGTGTGGGGGTGGGTGTGTGTGTACATATTTACAGCATTAGCCATTATCCACCATTCAAACAGACACAAAGGCTGCTAATGAGACATGTCTCTAATGCAGCTACTATAGATTATGGGGACAGTAACTTATGTGTATATGTGTGTGTGTGTGTGTGTGTGTGTGTGTGTGTGTGTGTGTGTGTGTGTGTGTGTGTAAGATACTGTGGATGCAAGGTAAAACTAAGATCAAAGCTGAATCAGACTGTGTCCAGCAAACATGACCTCTCGTGGTTTGACAAAATAATACATTAAAAAGGCCACACACACACACACACACACACACACACACACACACACACACACACACACACACACACACACACAGTTTCTCTGGGGAGACATTGAATATGGCAAGATTTCAGGAGCAGGATTCTTGGATTCCCTAACAGCTAAAAATTGCAGGGAGAAAACTAAAACACACACACCTGATTTTTAACTTGTGGCACAAGGTCTTCTGGGATGTCCCCTAAAGGATAGGCTCGTCCTGCTAGACAACAGCTGCAAGAGAGACACAACCAGAATAAACATAATATAACTGTGTGTGTGTGCGTGTGTGTGTGTGTGTGTGTGTGTGTGTGTGTGTGTGTGTGTGTGTGTGTATGTGTGTGTGTTCTCACCTAATGTACACAAGCAGCTTATTTCCCATGACCACTTGTTCTTCTGTGAAGAGAAATACGCACAATAAAACCGCATTGGGGTTGAAATGTACAGTTAGCAGTACTGATGAGAGAACAACTGCCTGCCAAAACCCACATTCAAACCCAGCCACAGAAGCATTTTTAGCAAAAACACATCTCATAACGTATTATCATGATGATTGATGACTGCTAGCGAATATTTTTCATTTACAGATTCATTTTCTAACTCTCAACAGATTTAAAAAAGGAAAAATGGCTAGCAACAATCGAAAAATCTAGCTTAAGCAAACTTATTTTGTTTTTACAAGGTGGGCTAACCTTTTTTTTATTTAAAGTAAACAATGTACTCAAATTTCAAAAACTACTCAGAAAAAAACCTAAACATTTGCTCAATATCGCAAGTTGACTACATTTTAGCTACATTAGCTTGCTAACAATAACTCTGAGGTAACTTTAATTACAGTATGAAAACATATCAGATTATTGCTAAACATGTACTCAGAATTTTCCTATTCCCATCTCACAAACAAAGCATGACTTCTGAAGCTAAAAACTGGTATTAAACCAAAAAAGCTCCTCAGACTGTTCAAGGAGTCCTCTCTCTGGGTTTGTTGTCTTGGTTATTAGCAAACAACCGTTAATTACCACAGGCATCTGATAATTTAGTTCAGATGTTTGTGTGCTAGCAGCAGGAAGCTCATCAGTAAATTAGCTGTACCAATTTCTGCTATCAAGCCGTGTGGCTTACTGCTAGCTAGCAAACTTACTGTAGCTGAAGACAAGTTAACAGCAGAATATGGCTAATTTTCACTTGTCCTGGCTCACAAACATTTGAGGGTTGCAAAAGGGAAATCAGCTAGCACAAACACAAAAAGCAAGCAGGTAGCAGATCTCAGACGGATACAGGAGTGTTCTCTCTGGGATTGCTCTACTTGGTAATGTATTTAGTAATGTAACATTTTATTAATACAGACATGAGCTAATTAATGGAAGCAGGGAGGACTGTAGGAAGCAGATGTACCTGTGAGAGGTCTGCCTTCTCGCAGAGGAGGACCAATCACCTGAAAAAGTTTCTGAAAACACAAAGTGAGGGAAAGAAAGATTAATTTCCACATAAAACGTGTCCCAAAGCACTATCTAGATACAGATGAATAAATATAGGGATATGTATGTATGTATGGATGGATTTATGTATGTATGGATGGATGGATGTATTTATGGATGGATGTATTTATGGATGTATGGATGGATGGATGTATTTAGGGATGTATGGATGGATGGATGGATGTATTTATGGATGGATGAATGGATGGATGTATTTATGGATGGATGAATGGATGGATGTATTTATGGATGGATGAATGGATGGATGAATGGATGGATGTATTTATGGATGGATGAATGGATGGATGTATTTATGGATGGATGAATGGATGGATGTATTTATGGATGGATGGATGTATTTATGGATGGATGGATGAATGGATGTATTTATGTATGGATGGATGAATGGATATATGTATGTATTTATGGATGGATGTATTTATGTATGTATGGATGTATTTATGGATGGATGTATTTATGTATGGATGGATGTATTTATGGATGGATGGATGAATGGATATATGTATGTATTTATGTATGGATGGATGTATGTATGTATGGATGTATTTATGGATGGATGTATTTATGTATGTATGTATGTATTTATGGATGGATGGATGAATGGATATATGTATGTATTTATGTATGTATGTATGTATGGATGTATTTATGGATGGATGGATGGATGTATTTATGGATGGATGAATGGATGGATGAATGGATGGATGGATGAATGGATGGATGTATGGATGAATGGATATATGTATGTATTTATGTATGGATGTATTTATGGATGGATGTATTTATGTATGTATGGATGGATGTATTTATGGATGGATGAATGGATATATGTATGTATTTATGTATGGATGGATGGATGTATTTATGGATGGATGTATGTATGGATGTATTTATGGATGGATGTATTTATGTATGTATGGATGTATTTATGTATGTATGGATGTATTTATGGATGGATGGATGAATGGATATATGTATGTATTTATGTATGGATGGATGGATGTATGTATTTATGTATGGATGGATGGATGGATGTATTTATGGATGGATGGATGGATGTATTTATGGATGGATGGATGGATGGATGTATTTATGGATGGATGGATGGATGTATTTATGGATGGATGTATTTATGGATGGGTGGATGGATGTATTTATGGATGGATATATGGATATATTTATGTATGGATGTATGGATATATTTATGTATGTATGTATGGATTTATGGATGGATGGATGGATGTATTTATGGATGGATGTATTTATGGATGGATGTATGGATATATTTATGTATGGATGTATGGATATATTTATGTATGCATGGATGTATTTATGGATGGATGGATGGATATATTTATGTATGCATTGATGGATATATTTATGTATGCATTGATGTATTTATGGATGGATGGATGTATTTATGGATGGATGGATGGATGGATGGATGGATGGATGCATGGATGGATGGATGGATGGATGCATGGATGGATGGATGGATGCATGGATGGATGGATGGATGGATGCATGTATGGATGGATGCATGTATGGATAGATGGATGCATATATGTATGTATTTATGTATGTATGGATAGATGTATGGATGGATGTATTTATGTATGTATGGATAGATGGATGTATTTATGTATGTATGGATAGATGGATGTATGTATTTATGTATTTATGGATGATGTATGGATAGATAGATAGATAATGTACTGCATTAACTCAACACTGTGAAGACCAAATTCATCTCCCCACCTGCATCAGGCAGGTGTGTGCTTGTTTGTGTGTGTGTGTGTGTGTGTGTGTGTGTGTGTGTGTGTGTGTATGTATACAAATTATTCTCCAATATCAATTCCCTTTCATCTAGCGCTTCAGAGGATCTCACCGACTGCATCGCTTTCATCTGCCTCTTGAGCTAATAGTGCATTCACTACTTCATCCCAGACAGACACACACACACACACACACACACACACACACACACACACACACACACACACACACACACACACACACTTCCCAAGCAAATCTATCAGCACACTCTTTATTCTCTCCGAAACCTGAAAAATTGCCTAACTCATCAAAAAACAAAAGCTGCCCTGTACTAGCCATGTCTAGACACACAATCTAATTTACACCACTCACACACTTCGACCGCTTTCTCCATCTCCCTTTCTGTCCTTCTCTCGTCCCCTCAACAATCACTTGCAGTACACCTGGTAAAATTATACAGCCAATTATAACTCAACAACATCAGTATTGCTCACAATAGATGCGTTTACATGGACCCTAATAATCCACTAATAATCAGAAGATTGACAGGGAGTGTAAACCTTTGATAATCCATTCAATTGTTTCTCTCCCAGAATAAGTATATTCTTTCTGAGCATGTTTGCCTCACACAGGGTAAACATTAGGTGATGTAACAAGTTTCTGAGAGGAAACTTTCGTTCCATTCCCGATCTGTAAACTATGTGAGAACATTTCTCTCCCACCTGTCTGTAATTTCATCCTCTGAGTCTTTGCCAGAGCAATGAGCACTGACTGACTTTCCATTTCATGTGTATTAAATTACTGAACGAATCTTAGATTAGATTGAATTCTTGTAAACGTTTCTAACGCAAAAGGCGGGATCTATTAGTGAAGACGCAACCTAAACACAAAGCTGGAAATCTCAAACTGGAAAGATTTCTATCTGATTTGTGTGTTACCTCCATGGGGCTGATGTAATCATTCATGCCACTGTTGAACACGTACATCATGGCATCGTAGAGCTGGTTATCCCAACACATCTGCACCACCTACACACACATTTACACACCACACAATAAACATGTTAGCGCTTTAACAGGAACCGGCAGCAGGACTTGAGCTGTGGTGTTGGAAAAAGTAAAACTCAGTTCGTTAGTTACTCAGTCAGGCAGAACTTCAAAGCTAGAACTCGGGGTACAGAATCCAAGCTGTGGAGATCCAGTCAGTGAAGTAAATGGGGTTGGAAGGAACGATAGTTTTATTTCAAATAGTGATACAAAATCTCAGCTGCAAAAAAACTCAAGAATGTGAGGATCGTGATGTGGGACTTAACGTGAAACTTTGAATACAGAACTTGAAATCCAAATACTGAGGGAAAATAATATACATTATTAATACTACTACAGTTGTACCTCGGCATTAACAAATTTTTACCTTTTACCTAAATTTTTGCAATAAGGAGTGAAATTTTGCAAGAAAGTAAATTTTTCTCAGGTGAAAGCCAAGCAAAGCGAGTTTCTGATCCCAAGAGGACAAATGTCACTTTCAGTTTTGTTTTTGAAACAGCTGGTGAGGAATCCAAGAGGAATCATAAAAATTAAGGTTAAGTGAGGTTTAATGTCTATTTATGTCATATTTTACTTCATTTACATGTCTTTTCCAAATGTTTTGATTGTTTTTATATGCAAAAAGTTTATTATAGTGTTGGAAATGGGTAATAATGATAATATTTTTCGGTGACTGGAACAGATTATCTGCATTTACATTATTTCCTATGGGAAAATGTGTTTTGCCTAAAGGACCTGCCTCTGGAATGGCTTAAATTTATATTCTGAGAGGTCTGCAGGGGTCCCCGGGGAATCCCATGCAAGTAAAATACAAAAAGAATACACTTGTCACATTTATTTTTCACGGAGAGCCTTGACAGCCAGAGAGCCACCACCAAATCACACACACAAACGAAAATCTGGCATTTTAACTGCCTTTGGAGCTCTATTTCTGCTTAAAAAGCAGGACTTTTATATATTCAATAAAAAAAGAGATTTTATACATTTTATATATATATTTTTTTGTTTAAAATATTAAACCACTGTGGCCGTTTTTGACATCACACATACAAAACAATACAAAATAAAGTGCATGTTTATAAGTCTTTTCTACATACAAATTTAGTTTAAAATGCGTAGAGAATCAAAATCAAATCAAAAGCCAGTATTTTGAATCAAACCAAATCATACATACTACATACTATATGTCTTAAAAAATGGAGAAACATGGATGAATTTAGGATTCACCCAGACAACAGCCCTACAATAAAAATGCTTACGATACAATCTGACTGGGATCTGTGGGTGTAGTGAGCCAGAGTTTACACGCCTCCCCGGGTAAAGCGGCGCAGGTGCCGATTACACAACCCCGTCGGTTTGATTGCACATGTACAGACTAATGAAAACAAACGTAGATGGATGTGAAGGAAGGTGATGATTATACGGGGTATCTATTTCACACGCATACCCAAACAGACTCCAGAGAGCACACCCACCTGCTGTATATCCAGGTTGGTGATGTCCATGTGCACCAGGCAGCCCTCCACACTCTCCATCATGCCATTTTCCTGGAAGTAACTGAGGAGGTCCCTCATGACTGGCGCCGTCAGGCAGCCAATCCGCTCGCTCAGGATGTACGGCTCGAGACTCTCCAAGAAGACGCCCTTAGCCACCGAGTTCTCCGCCAGCCTCGAGTAGATCTGGTTAAACAGCAGGTCACTGGAAGAAGAAAAAGGGGGAAAGTAAACACAACAAAATGAGCCTCAGAATACATTTTGCTTTTTATATTTGTTTGTTCAAATGGGGTAAAATTTTATCTAGATAAAGGCAGAGGCTAAAATCTAGCACAGTTATTTTTAAATCATTTATACACCACTAAAAATAGCAATAAAAGTGCAAGTGACAGTAAAGGTTTTGTCTCGTCACTTTCTTGTGATTGTTTTTAAATCTACTTTGTGAAATAGTCTTTTCATTCAACATACTTTATACTTTGTGAAACTCTGTTCATTCAATGTATACTTTGTTATACGTTCTTCTTTTGACACAAATAAAATTCTCTGCTCTTTATTCATGCTATGAAAGTTTAAACTCAGTACTGGTTTAAAAAAAAAAAAGAAAAAGAAAAAAGAAAGTCATTGAGTCACATGCCGCTACTACCGTGCTACTTGAACAAAGTACAAACCTCGATTACTGTCTGCTAACTGTCACTCAAACACACACAAACACCAATTTACTGCACTCTTCTATGCACATTATAATTTAAAATATTATACACAAACCATGAGAAAAAGTTTAAGGTTAACTCTTATGGTATTAGCTCGGGATTTAGTATGATAAGCACACAAACCTGAGATGGAGTAAAATGCATTTGAGCTGCAGTGATGTTCATGAAGCACCTGACATGCAGGACATGAAAAGGAAGTGACCTACAGACTTCTGGAAAACCATTAACCTTTTCTGATCATTATGGTCTTTAACCTGTAAACCGCAGACAGAATATAATTCCACCGAACTAACCAGACTGTCTCCTGTCAGTTGCAGACTTGAGAGTAACACACATGGGTAAATAATTAGAAAGGAAGGAAGGAAGAAAAAAGAAAGAAAGAAAAAGTTGCTCTTTATGTCAAGGTGTTCAAGAAAACTAATGGTACTTGGATGGATGGATGATAAAAAAAATCCTAGTTTTAAGTAAAAAGTAGATACTTATTTAAGAAAAGTATTTAGTGCAAAAATTGATTTCTAATTGTTTGGCAACCCTGATATTCACTTACTGTACAAAGCAATTACACACTGCACTTAAGGTTTGCTTTAACTACTTGAGCAGGGCTTCCAATTTTTTTTGTTTTCCAAATGACCCTAACATGGACATTAGAAATGTTTTCTGAGCCAAGACCTTTGAGCCATTTTGCTTTCTTCTCATTAGTTAGTGTCACACTTCTAATTCCACATCCAGTTAAAAGTTTCAGTATATTTTCACAACGCAACACTAGTAGTGACAAATACCAGCAAAGTTTATATCATTAGTTTGTTAAAAACCCTATAAAGACCCCCTCAAGGTTGTGCTTTCCCCTTAGGTTTGATAATTCATACACAACCCATGAAATATGGTGATAATCTGCAACAGTGTGAGTTTTCAAGCAGCACGCAGCATGTTTCTATCAGCCTTTGCGTCCAGTGTGATGTCTACCACACGGGTATCAGAAATACTGTATATATTAATGCTTTCAAAACAATAAAGTTAGGTGAACTGAGTGTTGAGATGTGAGCCATGCACATTTACATCATTCACCACACACAGCACTCTGCGTGGAGCTGGCTATCTCTTCAGGTCACTTTAATTTCTCATAGAAATGGCCTTTGGGGCAGTGGTGGCTCAGAGAGCTAAGGCACCGAGTTACTGATCGGAAGATTTCCAGCTCGATCTCCAGCTCCACCAGGTTGCCACTGTTGGGCCCTTGAGCAAGGCCCTTAACCCTATCTGCTCCTGGGGCGCTGTATCATGGCTGACCCTGTGCTCTGACCTCAGTTACGCTGGGGTATGCGAAGAAAGAATTTCACTGTGCTGTAATGTATACTGTATGTGACAAATAAAGGCTCAACTAGCTTAACTTAACTAACTTCAAGTCATGCCTCTAGGCCTGGCTCCTATTTCTCGTATTATCTAGTGATCTAACCAATAGATGAAGCTGAATTGTTGTAACCGATCATAATGCAAAAGGTGGCATTTGACCGGGGAAAAAAAAACTGCATCTCTTAATGCAAGAATGAGTGCTGACAGTGGGAAATTAGAAAGAAATATTTGAATGTGATCCAGAAATAAAAGCCTGGCACTGCTGCTCAGTCTCAATCTCAGATGATCCTTCAGTTCATTGTTTTTGATGCACTACACTAAATGCATTGGGCACTTCTGATCTACTCTATATAAGTGGTGGTAGCTCAGTGCTTAAAGAATTGGACTACTAATGGGAAGGTTCCAGGTTCAAATCCCAGCACCATTAAGTTGGGTTATTGATCAAGGCCCTTAACCATTAATTGTTCATATATATATATTTTTTTTTAAATCGACCACTGACGTGCAGCAACATTGGAGTTTCTATCACGACACCCTTTTTCAATTGTGTAAACCAACCAACCAACCAAACTAAGGTTGATGTTCATTAGTTTGTGAATGTCCGACATGCAAAACTCCTAAAGGTATAGTTTGACTCTGCTTTGGGTAAAACAAGCATCATACAGAAACTCCTCTGTGTAAAATCTGACTAACATAACTATAAAAGACACTTCTGTTGCATTGCTGTTTGGTACTTTAGGTTTTAAATTGGTTTAAATTAAACATTAATTGGTTTTTGTTTTTTTATTTAAAGCTTATTTATTTGTACTTACTTATATTTAAGATTCTATGAATATGAATACGTCAAGTATCACATAGCTGCCAGGCAGCGGTACCTATTGAACTGGCAATTTGGCATACATGTATAAGAAACACTGCACACCTGGGATAAGTTTACACTTTTGACAAATGTGAAAATGTGCCCTGTGGTCAAATCGTTCAGCTGTTCTTTTCAGAGAATACGGCACTTCTGAGCAAAGAGCAATTCAAAGGTTTAAAAATGAAGCACAATGCCGTTCCCTTGTTTCAACGAAATCTCTAGGAAACAGACACAGAAAAAACAGCAACAGGGAATTAGATTAACTTAAAATCCGAACCTTACTGCATGATTTTTTTTCTTTAAAATACACACGGTAAGGAAAAGATAAGAGAATGGGCAGAGATAACAAGAAAGAAAAATGAAGGAGATAATGAACGAGAGCCAGAGAGAGAAAGACAAAGAGACAGAAAGCACAACAAGACCAGAGGTTGAGGCTGATAATAAATCCACAGAGACATGCGAATAGTTTGAGACCAGCAAACTGCAAGTATCAAACAACTTCGTCCAGAAACAGACCCGGCCAAAAACACACAGCAGTGACTTCGGCAATCACACACACACACACACACACACACACACACACACACACACACACACACACACACACACACACACACACACACACACACACACACACACACACACACACACACACACACACACACACACACACACACACACAACCACACACACACACACACACACACACACACACACACACACACACACACACACACACACACACACACACACACACACACACACACACACACACACACACACACACACCTCTGAGGTGATGCCTGATTAGATTTGTGGAGTGCTTCAACTGAGTGCAGGAAAATCAGAATAACCCAATTAAATTTAGGTAATTTGAGTAAAAATTCTGGGTATTCATCTGTCACATGACCTTGCATGGTCATGATTATGATAAAATATATTCTGCAAGTCAAAACAAATTACTTCTCATGTATAACTTGTACAACAAATGCCCCTGGGAACATAAATTTCAAATTTCCAATAGATTTCTGTCTGTAATTTCAAGAAATTTAGGTTTGTCAGTTATGTCCAAAATTGTTCATTAATAATTATTATTAGCGTTGTTATTATTATTATTATTATTATTATTATTATTAATTAATTAATTTTCTACAACCCGAATTCTGAGAAATGTTGGGATGTTTTTTAAATTTGAATAAAATGAAAAGTCAAAGACTGTCAAATCACATGAGACAATATTTCATTCACTATAGAACATAAAGACAAACAAAGGTCTGAAAAAGCAAGACATTTTGAAAGAATTAGCTGGGAGAACATCTAGTAAGTAATTAAGTTAATTGACATCAGCTCTGTAATATGATTGGCTATAAAAGGGATGTCTTAGAGAGGCAGAGTCTCTCAGAAGTGAAGTTGGGCAGAGCCTCTCCATTCTGTGAGAGAGTGCGAAAAAATATTGTGAAATACCTTAAAAACAATGTTACTCAACGTGAAATTGCAAAGGCTTTGCAAATCTCCTCATCTACAAGGCATAACGTCATCGAAAGTTTCAGAGAAACTGTAGAAATCTCTGTGTGTAAGGGACAAGGCCAAAGACCTTTGTTGGATACCTGTGGTCTCCAGGCCCTCAGACGACACTGCATTACTCACCGGCATGACTGTGTCATTGACTAATAAATGGGCCCAGGAATACTTCCAGAAACCACTGTTGGTAAACACAATCCGGCGGGAAAATGGATTGTATACTGAGCACATACATACACAAACACATTACGAGCAAATTGGTAATCTACATGTGATTGCACTGTGGGGGAAAAACTGGAGCACTGTGGGGGGAAACTCTGGAGGTACAAGGACAGTGCCTGTCCAAAGTTGCATTTCTGATTACTATGGTTTACTATGTTTTGCCTTTAAGCCTCTTTGTAAACCTCCTGTGTTTTTGAAAAGGAAACAACAAAATAAAGGAATAATCATCAATAGTGCATATCACATGACACAACTTGTCCATCTTATATGTTTGACTTAATGAATATGTAACTTGTTTCTATTTAAAAGTAGAACTGAAACGTACAGGTCAATCAACACAACTAAAGGTAATACTGTAGATTTACATAGATTTATCAAAAAACCCATGGGGCAATAGTTGCTCAATAGGTTAAGCCGGACTGGAAGGTCAGGGGTTTGAGCCCCAGCAGCGCCAAGCTGACCCTTTTGAGCACTTGAACAAGTCTCTTAACCCTATCTGCTTCTGGCTAATCCGACGCTGCGGTATATTTTTGTCAACTTTAAAGAATACATTGGATCAATCAACATCACACAACTAACACAGAGCTGAAAAAACGTGTGAAACGTGTTAGGAATTGGAAATGAATCACAAGTGTTAAAAAAAGTGACAGTTTCTTTATATTTACATTAATCCTCTAAACAGAAATTACACTCTTATACCAAGTTCATACCATGCCTGCCTCACTGTCAGATTTATACTTGACACACTATTAACTCTTCTGGGAGCCTCTTTGAGATTAAAACTTGTCACAGCACATGAAAAAAACAACACATTTTGAAAACGCCTGCACGATATCCTCTAGTCACATAAGCTGAAGGTCTAGTTTCACTAGAATTAGATACCTTTGTCAGTAGTCGTGACCAAGGGCAGCTTACATCAACCACAGACCTATCCCGTGGCTCTTTAGCAAACACAGGAGACTCGTTTATTCATTCACTATTGAGTGCAACCTTCAACATACTGAAGGTTGTGGCCAGAAAAAAAAGTGCATGCAATATATGAGATATTCTGTATCTGGTCTTTATTTGAGATCTTACTAGATCATTGAATTTGCATAACATGAAATATGCGATGAGCGGGCCCAAGCACCATGAGCCATCGCCACACACAACCTGTGCATTTTGAGCATGTAAATAATAAAATAATGTGTCAAGTATAAAACTCCAAAAAGCTCCAGATGTTGTAAAAAAAAAAAAAGAAAAGAAAGAAAGAAAAAGCTACACATGATGATGGGAATATATGAACTGAATATGAGGTCACTCAGAAAATTATTAGCCAATTTTCAGCAGAACATAAGTTACAGTATCACCACGGCTGAACCATTCGATACATCATATTGGCCATGTTTGGTGGCAATCGTATAAATCCCCTAGGAGGAGTACTGTATATATCAAATTCCACCGGGTGCATTTTGCAAACAGCTCAAAATAACTGACGTTCTGTTAAGTAGAGTAGAGCCCATGACATGCATAGCGACATTTGTTGAAATCTACAGGAAATGTTTACCAGGTTTCGCATTCATACTATGCAGCAAAATCTCCTGTGCCAGACCTGGGGCCCAGAGACTCAGGGGTCCTAATGACAGCAGATTTCAACCTGTGTGCTGACCCCCAAAAAGCCAGAAGGTGAAAAAAAAATAATAAATCCCTCACACACTATGATGACATGGGGCTGATGTCATAGTGCTTGGGCCCTAAACCTAATTAAGGGAGTACATGTTTAAGATTATGTAATCACATCTCTAATCATAGCTCAACTCAGTTGATCCAGAATCAGTTTCCCTATTCTAATACACATGACTGTTAAAAAAATAAATAAATAAAAAAATAATAATCCTGACAGTATTCTCATTCTCATCACTGATACAGACAAGGCATGTGAGAACATGAGAAACAAGGGCAGCTCATTACACACACAAGGTGTTTACATGACAAACAAGATTCTCCTTAGAGAGAAAATTTAACACATACTGGGAACTGGATGTGAAACCAAGACAAGCCCTAGCAGCCAAGACGACATTTTCACAGCATATAAAGAAAAACGGAGCGTGTGCGTGTGTGTGCGTGTGTGCGCGCTAAAGTGTTACTAGCTATCACCGAAATGCAGATGAAACAGGGACAGATGGAGAGGGATGAGGAGGGGGATGATGATGAAATGTGAGGGAGAATTTCCACTCTTGCTAAACTCAAGCTGATGTTCAAGACATTAATGAGTGTATCTGTGTGAGCGTAGCCTCCGGATACTGTGCATGTGTGCGCGAGTGTGTGAGAGAACAAGGGAGAGGAAGAGAGAGTTTTCTCCTGTCAGATTAATGCACTCCAAAGAGCATCACCACACTCCTGTGATAGAAGATTTTTGACGTCTGAAATTATGACTGACAGATCAGTCTCCATGCTAAGTGCGATAACCGTGCCATTTTACACATCCTATACATTTTCTCAAATATTTACCTACATATCTGAGGAAAAAAAATGTTGCTATATTCCGGATTTGTCTCCACTGTCTTTGTGACTATATAATGTCCATTAAAAAAAAAAAAAAAAAAAAAAAAACATTACAGCTCCATGTTAGCTTCTTACATTCTGTGAGGATGAATGTCCACATGAATGGCTCACTCCACTAGCATCTATCGCTTTACATTCTTTGTTTCTCATCAACCCATGGATGTTCAATTTGCTGTTATAATATCGAGAGTTCGATTCCCGGGTGATGCTGTAACCTCTGGCAGCCGGAGGTCTAGAGAGAGCTGATTGGCCAAGCTCTCTCAGAGGGGAGGGATGAGAGGTACTTAGTGCTCCCACATTAATCACGGCTCTACAGCGAATCAGGGACGTCTGTGAGATCACGCAAGCGGAAGGAGCGGATAGCGCTGTCCTCCGAGTGTGTTACTACGCCCCCCAACGGTGTGTGAGCGAGCAGTTTGAAAAGATGCGGTCGGCTGGCGTCACAAGTTCGGAGGAAACATGTGATAGTCTTCGGCCCTCCCGGCTGAGTGGTAGTAGTAGCCTTAATGTGGTGTGCCCCCTAGTGATGGGGAGGAATAGGATATTACCTGATTTTCTCCCTAATTTAGTCGTGTCCTATTATATATATATAAAAGGAAGTAGGAATTCCAGAGATCCCACTCCGAAGAATCAGGGAGATGCATTAGTTTCGCTCATATTTTCTGTGAGAATTTGCTTTTCTGAAAAGACCACCGAAATACTTGAGCATATTTTGCGCTCTCTAAATGAAATAAAATATGCAAAGTGTATCCTTGTGTTAGTCTTCTTACACTATCTTATATAATACTTTGTTTAGTGATTATAATTTGTAAATCAGCGATAACATTAAAATGCAAAACCTAAAAGCGTACTATTGTGTAGGTTCCCCTTGTGCTACTGGAGGCTCTACACAGGACCTCTGGGGGTGTCCGGAACTGGGACTTTAGCAGCAGATACTTGTGGTGCTGTGGGTTGCGTGTCTGGAGCAATCCTCTGTGGATTAGACTTGTTTGTCCGGAGTATTCCATGCGTGCTAGGTCGAATTGAGATCTGAGAAATCTGGAGTCCGGATCAACAACCTCGAACTCTTTGACTGCTGAGCCTTCATATGCAGTATGCAGTGATGCACTGGGTGTTCTGATACCTTTCTATAATAGCCAGTATTAACCTTATTATTATTATTATTTTCGGCAACCTTTTTTTTTTTTGTGGGATCAGACCAGATGAGGGCCTTTGGTCCCCATGCCCATGATCCTATCACCTGTTTACTGGCATGTAATCGATAAGTATTCATTTCACTTGGTGGTAGTGTTAGTATTGTGGCTGATTAGCGTATGCAGAAAACTTTTACATGAAAAAAGTGCCATTATATTATGTTATGTTTTTAGCATATACTGTCTCAACAGCCAGCATTGTTCAAATAATGCTAGTTATTAAATGCTAATGAACAAAAAAGTTTGTTAATTTTACATGAATTTTGCAACCATTAAGCCCACCATGGGCAATTAAACCACTACTGCAAATATGCAGCAAGCAAAACCCACTGCTATTGTAGGTAGGAGTACACATTACTGTCCTTTCTCAAGGGCTTTGGTATTTTTAATTTTTTTTTTGGTAATAGTAGGATTAAACAAGAGGGCGAAGAAAGGAGGGAAAAGAGAATGAGAGAAGGAGAAAGGTTGAATATACACTACATGCACTACAGTCTAAGAAAAGTTACAGGTTCACTTAGCACAAACAGAGACTAATCAATATGCATGCGTATATTGATTTCTGTTATACTGTATAGGATAAGAGTGCTTACAGTGAAGGGATGTGTGATGTTCGTGTCATATGAAGAATAGTTTTTTTATTTTAATTTTTTTATTGAAGACCACATCTGTGAGAGATGTTATCATTCTCAATATTCTTGTGTATTTTTTTTAAAGGCACACAGACCCACTGGTCCATCTGAGAAATCTAGTTTTAGTATAATTCTGTAAACAACTGGGCACTTTCAGTGATATAAGATTCAATATGCCCACATGTTTAATATCGAGCTGAAGTGCCTCATATGTTTTTATGAGATACAACAGAATAAAAGGGATAAACCATTGGTGGGTTCACATAAAGGTAAACACTGATATCCTTGGACAGAAAACAGCCGAGTGTATGAACCCTTTATACTGAAATAAAAAGAAATACAATTATAGGGGAGAGGTCTGATACAGCTCAGGAGACATGTTCAATGTCTTTATGAATCGTGAAGCGGTAAGTTTCTATACAGTCATAGCAAGAGGTTTTGAGAATGACATAAAAAATATATTTTTAATAAGTCTGCTGCTTCAGTGTTTTTTTAGATCTTTTTGGTGTACTGAAGCATAATTACTAATAATATACTAAAAATACAAAGATTTTAACAAAAAAGTGGAAGCATATTAGCAACTTTTGGGAACATTTTCTCCCCAAAATGAGTTTTAAATATTTCGAGGTCATCATTATTTCAAATTAAATGTGGGCTTCAATTGTCGCGCAACAGCCAGTAATGACCTTCAAAACCAGACATGATGGTCTTAACCCCAAAAACACGCTGAGCACCCAGAGACTGAAGTACCTTTGAATTTAAAGAGCTCTTTTACTATTCTCATGGGCCAAAAAAAAAAAAAAAAGCCTGATCTGAGAACAGCTGGAGACCGGAGGTTAATAGAAGCAATGTGTCAAAAGCTGAACGTCTGCTCTCAAGTTCAAGAGGAGCAATTAAAGCAACGAGGTGTCAAAAAGTGCACCGAGGTCTCACTGGGGACGTGTGGGAGTTAAAGGAAATCTCTTCTTCCTTGTTCTGCTTCTTGAACAGAACCCATGAGGTGCTGAGTTGCAGATGCAGATACAGTATGTGCATGTGCTTTTAACTAACTGGCAAGAGCTAAAGATCTCAGCATCCTATTAGGACTCAAAACCGCATCAATGCTGGCGGAAATTTTTATTTATTTTTTTTAAACAACCAGTGTGTATTTTTAGGATTTGAAAATCATTACTTCAAATACTGTACACACAAACAGATAGATAAAATGCACATGACAGAAGGAAAAAGCTGCTCAAAGTAATCCTGAGCTGAGGTTTTTTTTTTTTTTTTAATCCTGAGTTTTTTGACCTCCTATTCAAATGTTTATACAGACCGGTGTGTGAATTTATTTTGAAAAAAGTGAAGATTTTTGCAAATTTAAAACAGCAGCTATGTTGGTTAAAAAACAACAACATAGGATTTAACCTGAGGTTGTGATGTCACAACATCAATTTCGACCTATAACGTGCATTATGCAAATGACTGCATGGCAGTGAACCTTTAATGCACCTGAGCTTGGCTGATAGGTTAGCCAAGTTGCTACAACATTTTATCAAACTGAAAATGTTTCATGCTGAACTTCCAGACGCCGAACACTCCGTATGAGTGCTGATAAATCCCTGCTGTCCGTTATCACCCAAATGAGGACGGGTTCCCTGCTGAGTCTGGTTCCTCTCAAGGTTTCTTCATATGGCCATCTCAGGGAGATTTTTTTTTTTTGCCAACATTGCTCTTGGCTTCTTCATCAGAGGTGAGCTGATTATTTTGATTCATACATTTTTTTTTTTTTTTACACAATTCATATTATTTTTATTCTGTATATTATTCTGTATATGTTATTACACTTTGCTGCTATGATGATGCAAACAGCTTAGGCATGGGATCTATGTTGTGTCTTACTTAAACACTGATGCATATTCATAGATCTTGTTGTTTTCTATGACAGGAGAAGTGTAGATATGTTCTTCGGCTATTTTTAAGTAGTTTCTTGTGCAGGAATATGTATTATGCAACATATTAATCTGACATGTAATGTCTTGAAATTGGAGTTGAAGGTAATGCTGCTTTTTTGCTGTATAAATCTGACCTATATAAATTTTCTATGACTTGCACACACAGTGTTGTTTGTGTGTGTGTGTGTGTGGCAGAGCTGTAGGGTGTTTTCAGTGCCGGATGCATGACTTACGTCCTCTGCAGGAGCAGACAGTAATCCACCATGACAGGAATCACGTCCTAAAGAGACAGAGAGAGAACGAGTGCGTAGGGTGAGGGAAGAGCTGACACCACCTCCGTTTCGGCTCTTCCTGGCTCATGGCTGACGCTTGTTAACGATGAAACCTTAAGCTTTGAAGTCTCGAACGTGATATTTGTATTTAAACATGATCGTTTGCATCTGTAGCTTCGCATCGAATGCAACAGCATGTTGTTCTTGCTTCGCTTCTCATGTACAATTCTAACTTTTACGCTACGCCCTCTCCTGACTCTCTGATGCTGAAGCTGTGAACATGTTCGTTTGTCATGTGATTAAAGCTATGGCTTGTCTATGGTGTTATGAAACACAAAATTGTGTTTGTGATATTAAATTTTGACGCGATAATTTTATCATTTCGTGGCATCATTAAAAAAAAGCAGACATACTGTATAACAACTATACTTTTGTTTTACAATGTGCATGAGTACTCCTGAAGATTAACAAATTATTCAATTATTAAAATATGAAAATTGATGTGCAGTATGTATCTTTCAAATTGCTGTCCTGCGTGAACTCGACTTTAATAAAAATTAAAAAAAATTCTTTGCAAAGTCTGTTACTGTTTGCCTGCTCCTCTTTCTTTTTAGCCGTGGTCCTGACTAAAATATTATAATGATCTCAAGTCGCTAGAGCTGTGAGTCAGAAGTAAACTCTCAGGTCGATTTTGGGGCATTATGATTTTCAATTCACTTTGCTTCAAAAGCATTAATGTTTTCGAACTACTAAAAATACTAAAAGTATCTAATATGCATTAAAATGCTGTGTTGCTTAAATGTCGATCTCATACAATGCAGAAATCTTGTTACAATCCTACCAAATCTTACAATCCTACCAAATGTAACCCAAGAGTAGGAGAATAAATTACATTCTCTTCCTTTCCAAAATCATTCGGAAATGTTTATGAAAGATTTGAGTATTTACAGAAAAGTTCTGACTTTTTCCTCAGAATTCTGACCTTAATTCGAATAATGACTTGAGATTAAAGTCAGAATTATGACTTTAAAGCATGGATTCTGCAAAACTTCCTGATATTATTCTCAGAATTCAGAATTTTTTTCCCCTCAGAATTTTAATATATGTGAGAAAAGAAAAAAAAATTCTTGAATATTTTTTTTCCTCAGAATTCTTTTTTATAAAATAAAAATTTCTCTCACAGATATTTAAGTCAGACATCTGAGTTTAAAATAAGAATTCTGAGGGGAAAAGAAATCTGGATAATTTTTATTTTAAACTCCGATGTCTGCCTTTAATATCTATGAGTGAGAGAGAAGGGGCCCCTGTAAAAAAAAATATGCAGATTTTTTCCCCTCAGAATGTTTTTTATTTTAAACTAAGATGTCTGACTTTAACATCTGTGCAAGGGAATGGGGCCACTATAAAAAAGAAATTGAGTTCTGATTTTTTTTATTTTATTTTTTTTTATAGTGGCCAGCATTTCAAACCATTTATCTAAAAAACATTTTAATCATCATTAAACTATTCAGCCATTAACATTATTATACATTTATGTCAAAGTGTACTATAAGCTGAATAACATCTTTAACTTACCCAGTTTCTTTAACTTTATGAGACATGATGTGGATAAAAGGACTGCGTGCACACGATGTGTAAATAAACTAAACAAAACTGGAGTTTCTATGGATATGTTCACATTACAAGGAACGTTGATCTTTTTTTTTTTTTTTTTTTTTTTTGCCAGATCGGATTTGCATGTCATGATGGTTCACATACATAATCACGGGTGACTTTTATCTGACACGCGAGCGCCCCATGCGCTTCTTTGGACAGAAGCAACAAAGTGACATGAATTCTGACCTGCCCACATGACCTCATATCGGATACACATCTGATCAAAACCGTGTAAAAAAGTGACTCTGAAAAACATCAGATTTAGGCGTTCAGCCAGCCATAAAAAATAAATCAGATCTGTGGGTCACATTAGGGTAAAACTAGAAGACACTTCAGGTAAGTTAGTAAGTTGAACATAGCCGTTAACATTAGTGATAAAATGCATGAATAAAGCAAACTTCAAAACACCAAACACATTTCAACTGACTAACTTCTTTTGGACTAAGAGAAAACTGTTTATATCTTGGGACCAATTAACAGGAATTTTATCATAAAAGGATATCCTCGAGTGCACATATGTAAATAAAAGCCTTAGATGTTAGGGCAACATAAATGCAGTAACTAGCCATAAAAAATGATAAAGTATGAAAGGTGATATAAGGGCTTCTATAGCTTTATCTACCTGGAAGTGTTGCTCCAGAAGCTGGATCTTGCCCTGTTCAGGACACTTCTTTAGCGAGCGCTCGACATACTGGAACAGGATCTCCACCATCTGTGATGAGATGAGAGAGAAACTTTACTGCTGTTTCACACAGTCTGATGTGTAGTACATGTATTATGAAAAGAAATTTTACTTTAGCTTTTTCACGTTAGGCACTTTGTACAACGAAATGGACACTGCAGTGCATCAGATACAATTATATACAATATTTTCAGTGTGTAAGTGAATGTATAAAATGTCTAAAGTCTGGTATATTGTATGTGTGTGGGTGTGTATGTGCGAGAGAAACGAGTCGGCTTCCCCAGTTTCAATGAATCAGTCCGAGAGCATGATGATAGAAAATGTCTGTCCTATAAAGCTGTCCTGATGTTTAATAATCCTAATTTCATAACAACAAAACAGAGATTACAGTCCAATACAGTGGAAAACAGCTCAGAGACAAGATGGCGTCTGGGATTCTCCTCGCAATTTAAATGCGCAGCGACAACACTGTTACATTTCAATGTGAGATTAATTTCTTTAGGTGCAATTACGGTTTTTGGACACATGACAGCAGCTCCTTAAACACCAATCTATACTTCGAAAGTCAAATCTAACACATACACATGTGGACAAAATTGTTGGTACCCTTCGGTCAATTAAAGAAAAACTCACAATGGTCGCATAAATAACTTTAATCTGACAAAAGTAATAATTAAAAAAAAATCTATGAATGTTAACCAATGAAAGTCAGACATTGCTTTTCAACCATGCTTCAACAGAATTATTTAAAAAAAAATAAACTCATGGAACAGGCCTGGACAAAAATGATGGTACCCCTAGAAAATACTGAAAATAATGTGACCAAAGGGACATGTTCATTCAAGGTGTGTCCACTAATTAGCATCACAGGTGTCTACAATCTTGTAATCAGTCAGTGGGCCTATATATAGGGCTCCAGGTAGTCACTGTGTTGTTTGGTGACATGGTATGTACCACACTCAACATGGACCAGAGGAAGCAAAGGAAAGAGTTGTCTCAGGAGATTCGAAAGAAAATGATAGACAAGCATGTTAAAGGTAAAGGCTATAAGACCATCTCCAAGCAGCTAGATGTTCCTGTGACTACAGTTGCCCATATTCAGAAATTTAAGATCCATGGGACTGTAGCCAACCTCCCTGGACGTGGCCGCACGAGGAAAATTCATGACAAATCAAAGAGATGGATAATCCCAATGGTAACAAAAGAGCCCAGAAAGACTTCTAAAGAGATCCAAGGTGAACTTCATGCTCAAGGAACATCAGTGTCAGATCGCACCATCCGGCGTTGTTTGAGCCAAAGTGGACTACATGGGAGACGACCAAGGAGGACACCATTGTTGAAAACAAATCATAAAAAAGCCAGACTGGAATATGCCAAACTACATGTTGACAAGCCACAAAGCTTCTGGGAGAATGTCCTATGGACAGATGAGACAAAAATGGAACTTTTTGCCAAGGCACAACAGCTCTATGTTCACAGACGGAAAAATGAAGCATATGAAGAAAAGAACACTGTCCCTACTGTGAAACATGGAGGAGGCTCTGTTATGTTCTGGGGCTGCTTTGCTGCATCTGGCACAGGGTGTCTTGAATCTGTGCAGGGTACAATGAAATCTCAAGACTATCAAGGGATTCTAGAGAGAAATGTGCTGGCCAGTGTCAGAAAGCTGGGTCTCAGTCGCAGGTCATGGGTCTTGCAACAGGACAATGACCCAAAACACACAGCTAAAAACACCCAAGAATGGCTAAGAGGAAAACATTGGACTATTCTAAAGTGGCCTTCTATGAGCCCTGACCTCAATCCTATTGAGCATCTTTGGAAGGAGCTGAAACATGCTGTCTGGAAAAGGCACCCTTCAAACCGGAAACAACTGGAGCAGCTTGCTCATGAGGAGTGGGCCAAAATACCTGCAGAGAGGTGCAGAAGTCTCATTGACAGTCACAGGAATCGTTTGATTGCAGTGATTGCCTTAAAAGGTTGTGCAACAAACTATTAAGTTAGGGGTGCCATCATTTTTGTCCAGGCCTGTTCCATGAGTTCATTTTTTTTTTTATAATTCCTTTGAAGCATGGTTGAAAAGCAATGTCTGACTTTCATTGGTTAACATTCATAGAATTCTTATTTATTATTACTTTTGTCAGATTAAAGTTATTTCTGTGACCATTGTGAGTTTTTCTTTCATTGACCGAAGGGTACCAACAATTTTGTCCACGTGTGTACACTTTAATCTGGTGTTTGTTCATACAGTATATTCATATTAAATGTAAAACTTTATGTAAGACTTCTTAATCCCCCTTTTAATAAATAAACTTTATAAAAACAAAACCTGAATCCCCAGAACATGTGCAATAGCTAGACAATTAATTTAAAGCTATCAAAACAAAAGTTGTGGACAAACTTGTAATCATCATGGTTTTATAGAAAATGTTAAAGATGTAAATGAACAAACTGAAATCTTATTTGTATCAACGTGAACGATTAAACCCAGGAGTTAGCTAACTGATTAGCTGTCTGACATGACAGAGACACAATGCGTGTCCAAACTGCATATTCATCCAAACTTGTGCATATTCACAGCTCCTGGATTTTCCAATTAAGATGAATGTATATTGAAGCAGTGATGTGTCTGCATATGTTTTTTGACGTTATTTTAAATGACACTTTCACAGGTAGGTTCATGGAAAAAGTCTGCCTTCGCTCATCAGCGCAGGGGTTTGAGTGAGTTTTCTGCCTATGTTTAGTGACAGACAGTTCCCATCTGCTCCAGCGCGCCCCATTTACTGTACACAATAGCAAACTTCCTTGAAAAGCGTTAATAAGCAAAAAAAAAGTCTTTTAAAACTTAGCAGACTGAGTCACTTAGGCAGCCTGTCATTCAGTTGCTCAGTAAAATAATTCATAGATCATTTCAGAACCTGCAGCACTTATACGTCATAGTGGGTGTTACCTTGTCAGCTACCACGCCCTTCCGCTTGGCAGGGTCACCGAACAGACCTGGGACGTCCATCAAAACAGAAAGAGCATAGTGTGAGAGATTTTAATATCCAAATGAGAAACCAAAGGAGTCATGATTGGGGGTATACTGTTTCCTAATGTTTTATAGGAGAGCAAACCACAGACCAAGAAGTTTTATACATGCATAATGTCAACAGAAAACTATTGGCAAAAACATAATGATCTGTATTGTTCAATGTTCTGAATGTTCAATAAATGGCCAAAATGATGCTGTCACATGTACACCGATCAGATACAGCATCATGACCACTGACACAGGTAAGTAATTATCATTGATTATCTCATTATAATGCCACCTGAAAATGAGTGGAGTGTATTAGGCAGCAAGTGAACTCTTTGTCCCTGACATTGATGTGTTGAAAATGGAAAAATAAAATTTGAGCAACTTTGACAACGGGCAAATTGTGATCTCTTGATGACTGGCTCAGAGTAACTCCAAAACTACAGCTCATGTGGGATGTTTCCAGTCGGCAGTGGTCAGGACCTAATAAAAGTGGCCAAGAAAGAGAAACCAGTGAACCGGTAACAGGGTCCTGGGCTGCAAAGGCTCACTGACACGCACATGGGGAGTGACGCCTGGCCCGTGTAGTCTGATCCAGTATATAAGAGCGACAGGAGGTGAAATAGTTAATCCTGGTTCTCATAGACAGGTGTTTGAACGCACAGTGCATCCCAGGTCATAATGTTACGACTGATCAACGAATAGGACGTGCCGATTTCTTTGTAAAAAAGCAAAGAAAAATTTTTATAGTAAAAAGTCTGAGACAAATACACACGTCTCTACAGCATCCCAAGACTACCGCTGTAAGCAACAGCTGTCGACGATTTAAAAGAAAAAAAAAACAAAAGTTTTGTTCACTCACCCAATACTGCTTTGGCTGTGCCTTCATGAAAAGACCAGGCTAAAGAGAGCGCCTCCGTGAACTTCTCCTGCTTCAATAAATGATCGACGCGCTGAAAAAAAAAAAGAAGATGAATACTACAGAAAATACAGAATTTTACAGATAAACATACTCTCCACAAATACACACATGCAGCACCTACCTCTCTCCAGTTTCTCAGGGTCAGAACATGAACAGACTGCAATGAGAATTAAAAAAATATTTTTAATACATAATATAATAAGACGGGGTTTTAGTAAGGAACCTACTGTAGGAAAACATTTTAAATTCAATTTAATTACAGCTATCACAGATAACAGCCAGCATTTACTAGTAAGAAATTTCTAAATTACTTTTTTTATTCTTTGTGTCTTTTTTTTCTTGCATGTAAATACCCCTCTTGAGATTTGTAATGTTGGCTCAGCACAGATCACTATCTAACTTGTTGAAAACAACAACTGGCAGAAAGATAAAGATTAAATAATAAATGAGCTGGTAATATAAATTTGCTTTTAATTCATTGTACTGACTGAGATTTATTATATATTTATACACACACACATACATACACACACATACATTACTGTGCAAAAGTCTTGAGCTGTCACTCATTTCCTCATATTCTCTTAAGAGCTAGACGTTCTTGTATTTTTAATATAGTCTTGAGGAATAGTTATCTAGACATCTTGAAGGACTTTTTTCTCAGGTTTTGTCTCTCATTTTCAGCCTGGTACCTTAGTTGCAGTTTTAGACGAACGTTTTTTGTTGGTTTAGCCACAAAATGAACTATGACATTCAAGCATCTAACGTAAGGCATGAACCAGTAAGAAACAGGTGCAGATGATGACAGATGATCAGGCCGTAATTAGTATACTGGTGATGCTGAAAGCTGAGGTCTAGAACAGACGAGAAGGGAAATGAGGTTGCTGCTGAGGTTGTTATATAAAAAAAAATTTCTGTAATTATATCTTTAGGCACTTCGTAGCCTGTCGCAGTAAAACATTTGTTCCCATTTCTTTAATTTAATCTACATCATTTAATTTAATTTAATGAGAAGAAATTCGGTGTGACTTAAGACTAAAAATAATCATTAACTTACTAGGTAAGCAAAATGATGTAACCTTCAAACCACCTAAGCAGCACCCTTTAATAAGCAATATTTTTACGGCCCAAGCATTATGATATCAGCCCTATGTCATCAGTAGTCTTGTGTGAGGGGCCTCTTGTTCTTCTAAGGACTTTTTTTCCAGCATCTGGGGCTTTTGAGGGTCAAAAATTTCCAAACAGGCTGGAATCTGATGGGTTAGAATCAGCTGCCATTGGAATTCCTGAGAGTCTGGGACCCGGGTGTGTCACGGCCCTCGCACGTCGTTATGCTTCATAGCTCATACAGACTTGCATGTATGCACACGAAACCCAGTACACATTTTGAGTTCATTGAGCTAAACAACATTCACATTGCACGTCATGGGCTCAACTCAACAGGAGGTCAATTATTTTGGGTTGTTTGCAAAATGCACCCAGTGGATTTTGATATACTCCTCCTAGGGGATTTATACGATAGCCACCAATCCAGGCCGATGTGATCTCAAGACATTGAGGATGCAAAATTGCGAAGGGATTTTTGATATCTCAAATAGGTCAGCCGTGACGACGTCTCAAGCTTATGGTGAAAAGCGGTTAATAACTTTCTGACATTATATTGAGTGACATCATAGTTTTCTTTCAGCATGAGGGGCTTTTTTGAGGTCTACACATAAAACGCCCCCTTTTCTAAAATTATGTCATAATGGTATTGGTAAGTCCCCTTTAAATGCATGTGCTCTGTCTTTCTGGTGTACTTGGGTGGCAATGGTGCAGGATGCTTGTTTTTTTGGCTTGGAATGGCTAATTCCCACCTTTCCACTGAATCATACCAAGTCCTCACACCAAACGGCTTAAAATGTTCAGTAGATATTTATAAGATTTTAAAACGCCAACCTTAACAAGGTACATTCTAATACAATACAAAGATACCTGCTGACAGAAAGTGTAACATTTACACTGTTGTTTGAAACAGGTTTTTAAACTGGACACAACATTAAATAGAGGTACATAAAGCTATTAAAGAGTTACCTTAGAGGTTATGTTTTTAATTACAAGACAACCCAAAAAACGCTAAAGTAATGGCAATAGAAAGCATGTTTCAACTGAGCATGTTGTGATAAAAGAGCTATATCGTAGTATTTGGCGTGAAAAATACAAGAGCATTACTACCCATGTGTTCCAGGGACATTTAGGAAGAGGAAGCTTAAATAGAGAGCACTATTTGGCTGGAAAAATTGCAAGATACGCTGCAAGCGTCATGGAAGATTGAAAAACATGAGCAGCAATGTTGATCTAATGTTATTTCTCAGTCAGAATGGCGATTACGACACAACAACCTCGCTCGTGTACGTTTTCTACACTGTTCATTCTAATTAAAGCGACCCACTGACACTTAAACAAAAATCAGAACAAAGAAAATAAATCATCTTTCTCTCCCTCCCTGTCTCACTCCATCTCAGGTAACTGGCAGTTCACGGAGGCCGGTAAGGCGAGCAGACCTTGATGAATATTCACACCGTTCACATTATGCATGCTGTCGAATTAGCATAATTGCAGTGGCGTATGCCAAAGCTCAGCGAGACGTGATGGAGAAGTCAGCCAGGAACCACAGCCTTCCCTCTGCATTTCGGTTGGATTTTCTACCTTGTACTACATACACAGTCTGTACACAGCATTCTTATAGTAAACATCATCATAACAACATGGGAAAAAAATTAGTGTGGGTGTTAAAAACCGGTTTGTTAAAAAGTGATCGGTTATACCGTCTCCTGTTTTGTAATGAAGTGCTGTGTTTTGCTAAAGCCATACTTTTGTTCCCAGGTAGATGATCTGACCACCGAAACTGCACACAGACTGATAGCACGCCTTCTCTCCCACCAAAGCCTGCAGAATAAGGACAGAACTTTGTGTCAGAACATAATGAGACAGCCATGGCAAGTATTTACCACAGATTCCCTCCAAAATCCCATACAAATTCACACAAAAAAAGTAAAAGTTAATTAGAGGCATTTAATAAGGAGCGGCCTCTCCGTGTATCAGGCTCCGTGAAGGAGGCATGGCCTCTGTGTGCATCAGTCTCAGTGTAGGAGGCGTGGCCTCTGTGCGTATCAGTCTCAGTGAAGGAGGTGTGGTCTCTGTGTGTATCAGTCTCAGTGAAGGAGGCGTGGCCTATATGTGCATCAGTCTCAGGGAAGGAGGCGTGGCATCTGTGTGTATCAGTTCCAGTGTAGAGGGCAGTGCAGATAGGCTCTGTTTTAATGTTTTAGTCAATTTTAGTTTAAGAGGCTTTTATGTCAATAAATATCAACGAAGAAGGTGTGGCCTGTCTATCATGTATCAACATGACTATATGTTGTTATATATATTCAATGATATCAGTCAGAACTGCTGGGACTTCAGCTGAGCTGTGGCAGGTGGTGCAGGGTAGCAGCTGTCAGTACAAGTGAAAACGGCATGACCTCTGTGTCACACTGCATTATAGTGCATCAGGTTTTATCTTCCGATTTTTAAAATAATGTGCTGCTGCTATTAATAACCTCACTTCCATAGCTTAGGGGATCATAAATAAGCAATTTAGATGTCCTTATTAAAGTGTTCATAAACCCCAGAGGTGATTAAACTTGTCACACTTTGGGCATTACTCACCAGGGCTTGGCTGACGTTGCCTCCTGTGGCAAGCGATTTGAAATGGCTGCTGTTGTAGACGAGCTGCACCTCGGCCATGTCCAGAGTTTCCAGCTCCTCCTGACTGGGCCGATCGACCACGTGCAGCTTCTCTCCGCTGTCCAACAACACCAGCGTGCGAGGATTCAGCCACTGAGGGAGGAGACAGGGAGGTTCATACGTTCAATAAATACAATATAACTTTTTTTTTTATTGTCTGGTTTGTTGCAACTTTAAATGACTGTATTTTTAGACTGCATCTATATAAACGTATACAGTGTTACCACAGAACAGGGTTGTGATATACACGTTTTAATAAAAAAAAATGACCATTAAAAAATGATAAAAGCCAAAGCATTCACACACAGTTGGTCGGGGAAGGCTTCTGATTTATAAACAGGCCAAGATCATTTCATGGTACAATGTTGGAACAGTTTCACTCGTGAGCATGTGTGTGTGTGTGTGTGTGTGTGTGTGTGTGTGTGTGTGTGTGTGTGTGTGTGCGTGCATGAAAGAAGTGTTTAATGTGTGAATCTGATCACAGAGATGAAGGCTGCAAGGGATGGACTCACTGTCAGACTGATAAGGTCACAGTTGAGTTGGAGCTGTCGCTGTTTGATGACATGGACCGTTCCAGATTCATCCTTTTTCACCTGGGAAAACACACACACACACACCTGTCAATCAGATACGCTATGAATTTGCTACACAAGCCATACTGAATGCAATAATGTTGGCCTAAGTCTAGCGCTATGGAGTGATATAAAGCTCTACGGGCCTTTTATTTGGGCCATGTGATCTTGATTAACCTTGATTTTTGTATAATCACATGCTACTTTTTCTTAAACAGTTCCCATTTATCTAAAAAAATATTATATCTTAAATACGAGCGCAAACATTTAGGACATTTAGGACACAAAAAGATGCCATGATGAGGCTCATGGTGACATTTTTAATAATTTGTAAAATATTAGATGTCATTCTTTCTTATCAGAAATAACCGAGGTGCAAACTTTCATCCCCTATGCAGCCAAGTAGTATAAAAAGAAATCCATCTGAGACCTGATACAGGTTGCGCACTGATGCAGTCTTTCGACAGATCTTCTGGTGCATCTAAGAGTCTGTTATTTCCTCCCGAGCGTGTAAAATGTAATGCTCATTATTCTTACCAGCAGGAAGTGGACAGTGTCTCCTCTGCAGAAGGCGAGGATAGGGTTCACTGCTTTCTGAGCAGCTACAAACTGCCACGCCAACTGGGGCACGCTGGCAGGGTCGGTCTGCACTCAGAACAACAACAACAACAAAAAATGACCGTCAAATAAAAGTAGAGGGAAAGCAAACATGAGATTTAAAAAAAATAACTCTTACACCCGTAAAGCAATCACAAAAGACATATGCAAATAGTTCCTGCATGTCGCCTGTGTATCAGTGCCAGTCAAGCTATGAGAAAATGAAGGACTTCAATCTGTCTGGACGCCACTTATCATTCCAATACAGACAGACATAAGCGTTCAGATCAAGCACCACGGCTACACATGACGCTCTCAGTTGCTGGCAGTCTAATAGCGGGAAAGAGTGAAAGAGGGGGAAAAAAGGCCTATTGAGGGAAATAATTACGCCTCTCTATGGAGCTCTACAGCCGAGAGACACGATGATGCAGAGAGAATGAGAAAAGTGTCAGCGCATGTTGTGCTCTCGGGTGGCTTCGTCTGATGGAAAGCAAAAGCAAAAAAAAAAAAAGTGAAAAGACGGAGAGAAAGAATGTGATAGAAAGTGCTAAAGACATGAAAAGGTGCTGCTTTTCAGTTCAGATTTCACGTCAAAAAAAAAATCTCACAAACACACATACACTTCTAATGAATGATTCTGCACAGTACCTTGCCATATGGAAAAGTCATCCAGACCTTTAGAGACGGCTTCAGTCCAATCACTAGGATCTGTGTGAGAGAAAGCGAGAGGGACAGAGAGAGAGAGAAAGAAAAGAGAGTGACTATCGCTCATTAACAGTGTTCTCAGCCAATGCAGGTGTTAATGTGAAGGGAAAACTGTGTACGAGTGTTTAATGAGTGTTTAACGCACCACCTATTTGTTTTCTCATTGCGGACATATCTTTTTTTTTCTCTTCCTTATATATTTTACAAGCTCGAATATTATATTGACTTATAAGTCAAATCCTGTATCATCAGAGAAGAAAAACTCATTCAGGTCATCAGCTGACTTCATTTTATTATGTTGCGGAGTCTAGACCTAACCAACTAAAGCAAACCCAGATCATAACACTGCCACTGAGGCTTGTACAGTGGACACTATGCATGATGAATGCATCGCTTCATGCGCTTTTTTATCACTCTGGTATAGGGTCAATCTGGGCTCATCAGACTACATGACCTTTGTCCATTGATCCAAAGTCCAATCTTTATGCTTGCTAGCAAACTGAAGCCTTTTTTTCTGGTTAGTTCTGATTATCTTATGGACACGCAGCTGTTTAGTTCCAATCCTGCGAGTTCTCATGTATTAAATATAGTTTAAATGATCGCCAGTCATTCTTCTTTCAACCACACTTCTTCCATGAAGTTGACGATTTAGTTTAGTCCTTAAGTAATTTTGGCAATTATCTTAATAATAATGTAATTACTTTTTTGTTGACCAGGCAGTGAACGTTTCTTAACATTACCTTTAACGTTTAGTTAACTGAGAAGACCTTTAGTATAAGCAAAGAATTTTTATAATATTTAATACAGAGGCTTTGAAAAGGAGACAATTTTCAGTGGTTTATGTGACCTGGTGGACCTCTCCTGCTGATCTTTATTCACAGAAGAAAATGAATGTCCAATATTTCAGGAAGCCACATTTTTTTTAAATTACGATGAGGAAGTGTGGCAGGAATAATAAGTGTGTGTAAGAGTGAGAGAGGCACCTTGGTGAGCGAGGCCATGGCCAGCAGGCAGTAGTGAGTGATGGGATGGTCTTTAAGCTCAGGGGCCGCATGCAGCGGCTCAACGCAGCACACCTCTCCCTTACTGCCGCTGAACAAACACCGAGACTCGCACGTCCTCATCCCCATCACCCTCCTGCTGAGAAAAAGAGAGGTAAAAAAAATAAATAAATAACCAAAAAAGAGAAGGGGTGAGACAAAATGAGACTGAGAGGACAAATCAAAATCATCAAGGCTTTCAGCAGGCTGCGGTCAAACCCATTACTCTGTGTGATAGCAGTGATCGGTAAATGACTAGCAGCAGCTCTATCGCTCAGCAGCTCCCACACACGCCCGCACACCCACACACACAATTATACAGGACAGAAAGGTGATTCAAAACCAGTGGCACAACAGCTACTAAAGAAATTACACAGCTAGTCTAATCTTACAGCAATTAAAATATCTAGGAATGAAGGCGGGGAGAGGGGTTCCTGAAGTAATCACATCTCAGAGCTGAATTAATTCTCACTGTAGGGATTCAAAATGGATTAGGATACAAAGAATACGACTAGCACAGGCGTCTGTATGCCATAATCACATGTTAATAGACAGTTACTGTACTTTTTCCTTAACAAGGTAAAGACGTTCTCATGAGGAGGAAATAAATAAAGCTCTACTGCCTCCTGCTGGTCAAAAGTGTTATCTTGTGCATTATGCACTGGGATAGGGATAAAGAGTGAGTGAGTGCAAGATGGAGAAACAGAGAAACAGAAAGTGAGAGGAAATGGGAGAGAGATTTTAAGAAAATATAGCAAACTATATAGCCAAATCAAGAACCTCATTGCCTGACCGTTTGCTTTGTGTAACCGCATCCAGTGGCATTAGCCTAAACATGTTGGTTAAAATAAATGGTGATGCTTTTCCACACAAAATGTCTCAAACTAACCAATATGCAACCAAATCTGTGTTGTTTGTGTACTTCGCATGTATGGTCACACGGCATGACATGAGATTCTCGTTTTGGCATTATAGTTGTGGTACATTATATTTAGAGAGAGTTTAAGAAAATATAGCAATCTATAAATCAATAATTTCATCATGTGACCATTCACCATGTTTACAACTTGACTTATAAATTGCAGACATTGTGTTAAAAGCCTCATCATTTGTGTTAGCTAACTAGCCAGATAAGACTGAATTTGGCCATTTTAAATAGTATTTTAGTCTAAGATAAATTTTTCACTACTAGTTTTTTTTTTTTTTTTTTTGGAGGAAACACTGCTTTCGTTTGTGTCCTCAGTGTCCTCAGGCCGCTGAAGAGACTGTACATCACTTTTCTTTAAGCTTTGAGGAAGTGTTTGTGTGTGCTAACTGCTTCTTGTGTGTGTGTGTGCGTATGTGTGCGCGTGTTTTCTTGTCCAAAATGACACCTGGTACAGAAAAGGATTAACAGTTTCTGTGCTAGCTAGCTCATATACTTATAGTAACTAATATATATACTTATAGTAACTCTGGCTTTTGTATTTGTGTTTTAAAAACTATTTGCTTTACAGAATCAGACATAATATGTTCAAGATAAATGTAGCAAAGTAGCAAAGGTTTTGCTAATCAGTCCATATGTTGGTGGTTGATTGAACTGGATGCAGGCTTGGACAGGAACTCAGAATGGATGGATGGATTGATGGATATTTATTTTATAGATCTCAAAGGAAATCAATAAATTTAATTTCGGACTACTGCATATGAAACACATGTGATCTAATGCAAGAGGTAAATGAAGTCAGTTTTAAAAAAGTTTTTCTGATTAGCGACCAACACGACTGTCTGGTAATCATCGATGATATTATATTATAGCTAAAACAATACAAAATGGTTTGTTAAGGGTCTCAGTGGTGTTTCATGGGACCTCTTTTAACTAGCATCATGAACATTTAACAGATGAGCTGCATTTGTTTTAAATGTGACATGCTGAGAACAAACACTTCTCTGTCCATTAAACATTCTGTATTAAACATGGAATCAGATCAGGAGGATTTTTTTTTTATTCTATGAAATGGAATGAAAAAACCTTTTATCTTCTCAGCTTCTCTAGCCTTAGAGTTCAACGAGCTACGGCTGGATGAATAACTCATATAAATGCATCAAAGGTTGTGAACAACGCTTGTGTAGCTGAACCATAGCCAGGCTTTTGAACACAGCGATTAGCTGTGCAACAGTATATATACAGCTCCATTCAATAAATTTACACACTGTTGTATAGCAGCTGATGATGTCTGGTTGATGACTAATACAGAAAAGCACAATGTTAAGACTTTAATGTTCGAGACGTTTATTGTGTTTTCTCACCTGAATGAGAGCTCAAAGACTGATCCTCCACTGTCGTTACATACAGCAAGCGTCGGCAGATCTGTGAACTGAAAAAAAAAAAAAAAGAAAAAGGGAGACAGAGAAAGAGAAAAAGGCGGTTTATAAATAAATAAAACACATTTACGCGCACGCGCACACACGCGCGCGCACACGCGCGCGCACACACACGCGCGCGCACACACACACGCGCGCACACACACACGCGCGCACACACACACGGGGCATTCAAGTCAAACCAGGGCTCATAATAAAATTTCAAAAGACTTCAAAGAAGACTTTAACAGAAGACTTCAATCACATGAGACTTTTATCCACAGGAAAACATCTTAACCATGTAAAAGTCTTAAAGACAGCCATATGTCCGAGGTGGCTCAGTGCCCACTGTAGTCGTTCCCATGGACCTTCAGCAAGTAGAATGCCTGAGCCTTCAAAACACAGATAACTTGTCTACAATTTGTGCATCTGTCTGTGGGAACTGCACTCAAAATCATTCACCAGCACCACTTGCATATAACCGGGACTCGACTGGGAGTTATCGCCACATCCCTGTACAGTCCTGACCTCGTTCCATGTCATTTCCACATGTTTTGGACATTAAAGGAGTTCCAGGGAGGCCAGTGTTTCAGACATGAAGCAGGCAATCCGATCATGGCTCTAGAGTACTAAAAAAAGATTTCCATCGACCTTGATGCATGAGTGTAACAGGGGATTATATAGAGAAATAAAGGGAGTTTTTACTCTTACTGCAGAATCAAAAGTCACAGTTTAACTTGAATGCTCCTTGTATATTTTTAATGAGAAAATTACACACTTATGTATACGAGCAAGTCATGAAACGTCTACCTTGACATGCAAAATGGCCGTGCCAGGTGGGTGGGCATCAGTGATGGTGCGCAGGAGCTTCCCGTTAGCCAAATCCCACATGGTGATCTAAATAACAAGAAGGTTGACATGGGATAGGAAACAAAAAACATTTTTAATTAAGAAAAGCCTTATATTTAAGGAAGTGACTTGATTTGACGTGTGCCGCACCTGTCCTTTAGCGAAGCCACAAAGCAGGCGTGTACAGTCATGGTTAATGCTCAGAGCTGACACTGCGCCGTACTCCGCCCCTGTCGCTGTGGTACCCAAACAGAGCCTCAGCGCCTGGTTCTGATCTGTAACAACCCATAATACGCATAACACAGAGCTCTATCCGGAGCATCGATGACCTTTAAAACCTTTAAAAACATACAACAGGTACAAATCTCAGCACCTTATCCAAGCTTGCAGGGGAAGAAAGGTGACAGAAAAGAAGCTGTTGAAATCTCAGAAGAGAAACATGCTTGCGAAAAAGTGTTGCGTTCGGGTAACGAACAAGACGTTTCCATCAAGAGCCAACCAGAGACTATGCCATTAGCAAAAGAACCTCTTGGGGTCAAACCTTATTAAAAAAAAAACACACACACACAGCCATGATGTAGCATGCTGCAGACCCACAGTCGTCAGGAAGCTCATGAAGAGGACAGACTGGTTGCTCTTTCCACATAACACCACAACGGGTTATACTTTACCTTTTCCTGATCATTCCACCCAGGGCATGGCAAATCAGAAAGACAGTCCACAAGAGTTTATTATATAACTGTACAGTTTGTTCTAATCATGTATTAGCTTATCACTTTTATGCAATATTCATTATTTCCTTCCTAGTTTCCTTCCATACGTATACACGCTTTCACACTCTCATCCTAAGATCATAACCTTAAAATACAGTACACGCAGTCGAGGTAATGGAATGTTTTTTGGAATGTGTAAGGAAACTGGAAAACACACAGGATATCCACGGGAACTGGGACATGTGATTTAGCCCACTGTCTCAGTCACGAGGTATTCACAATGTGGTGGAAAACATACATTTTGGGCAAATTCAAACCCAGAACCTAAACTAAAACTCTATCATCAGTTAGATATGTTTTTATGTTTTCCTCAAAATATTTCATCTCATGATCATAAGAGAATAAGTTGTTCCATGCCTTGCATAAATATTTACCCTTTTCTAAGCTGTGGGAAAAGTGCCAAGGAGGTGAAAACTTATACAAGGCACTATAGCGGCATATAAATGAAACGTCAGACTTGTAATCATTATTGTAATCGCAATTCAGTGATGTATCATAATTATTTTGTGTGGTAACTCCAAAATATAACTTTTTTACTTATTTATTTATATACAGTGTGCTTGGTAAAATGTTGCAGTTCCTCTATAATCCTACAGGTGCTGCACTCTAAACTATTCACACATTGGCAGGAAGCAAAGCATCTTGTGTGGCAGGAGCAAATTATTTGCTTGGTTTGTTTTGGATTGTAATAATATCTAAAAAAAAAAAAAAAAAACCATTAACCTTGAACATCTATGCAATCACGATATTTACAGAATCGCAATAAAAACCCAATCGGCACCTAGGTATCATTATAACAAGACAATAAATTAAATGCATGGCCTATTTATTTATTTGGCAATAACCGTGATCGTCATCTGCGTACCCTACTGCTTGGTAGTCTTTCATGTTTATGCTTACTGTATGTTGTGCATTTAAATATGATGTCATTATATAATAAATAAAATCACTATAAAGCCGTGACCAGTTAAAGATATTGTACTTGTGCTTACCAAAAACCAGAGCGAGACCGTGCGACGTTCCTACGGCGATAACACTGGAGACAGTCTGAAAATACAAACAGCACATTCACAGGAACACGCGCACACACTCAAGGGGAGGAAGTGCAGAATCGGATAAAACAAACAAAAAAAGACTGGATTGAAATGGGAATGCTTACAATTGCTGTTGGCAAACCTGCATCAACTTTGTCCTAGAGAGAAGCAAAAGAAATGTAATGTGAATGCCAGTCTAATGCAGTGATTCCAAATAGTGGTCAGGCAAAGACATGCATGAAACAGCTCCAGATGTTAAAAGAGGCGTGGCCTTCATGTTTCTGGAACTCTGGACAGTGGACAGAAACTAAAATCAGAAACGGAACAAATTTTTTTTTAATGCTCACGGCGGCAGAGACGATCTGAGCCGAGATGCCTTTCAGGACGCTGTGTCTCAGAACCGAGCCGTGGATGGTCACGTTCGTCTCAACTGCCTTCCTTCTCCTGCACATGCACCCCCACACTAATTATTACTAATTACTACACCACCACATACTGCATTGCAATATATAACGTATTACAAAATTATAATGAAAAAAATTATAATTTCCCGGTTTCACCTCTTGAGGTGTGCACGGTCTCCGCTGTCTGAACTGGCGAGGGAGGACGTCTCGCAGGAATGCGCATCCATGTTCTCTGTGTTCAAAAGGCAAGTGTCCTCCAGGACGAAGGGCTCATCCTCTTCCTCAGGCTAAACACACACACAAAGTCAATTTAAGAAGCTACTCACACCTTCACTCGCAGGCCTAACAGCCACACAGTTGCATGATTTATCATTTGCTTCTTCCCACTTGAATTAAATCACCAGCTCATTAATGCGAGCTAAATCAGCGTGTTTAGATTTAAAGCATTCTTAAGCTGAGGATTTTATTTTTCCTCTCCCGTCTCAAGTTGATTTTCTACTTAAATGATGAGGATATAATGATCTCACATTCAGCTCTGTATAACAGGCCAGTGAAATCACTCACCTCGTTCAGGATGCTCTCTAAAGTTGGTGGAGTGTCAACTTGAGGGATGTCGAATTCTTTGTCGTCAATCTGCAACAAAAGACACGTTTTATTCTGAGTAGAGTAAAATTAATTAGAAGAAAAAAAAAAACAGGATCATATCACAGTTCTAGAGGCAGTTCATGAAAACTTGTCATGAAAATGAGCAGAGCTAACACTGCTTAGATCTCAGCTCGCAGCCATAAATAAACAAACTCCTGCTTGAAAAGGAGAAAGTGAAGCATGGACATGACGAATCACTGCTTATCCTCAGCTTTCTCATGATGTTATTGTAATTAAGCATTAATTAACTCTTATAAGAAGGCAGTAGTCAATAAGAATCAACCCAGACAAATCGCTGGACCAAAAGAGGAAATCATCTCTCTGTCTAACATCAGTTCTAATGCATTAAGACATGTTCAGTGTTCGAGTCAGAGCCTGTCAGATGGAGCATGTGCTAGAATTTATACTTTTATATAATTTTTTTTTTCTATGAGTCATTCTATAGTTTAAGGCATTGGTTCCCAATCCTGGTCCTGGAGTAACCTGTCCTGCATATTGTAGTGTTTTATCTGCTCCCAGCTCATATTTAACAGCATTTTCTGCATAGATACGAGTGTGGTGGAGCAGAGAAAACAATAAAATGTTAAGGGAAGGTGTTCCTCCAGGACCAGCGTTGGGAACCACTGGATTCTATATCTGTTGATACACACACAATCAGTCGAAAGTCTGGTCACACCTTCTAATTCCAAGGTCTATCCTGATTTTTATTTCTTACTACATTGTAAAACAATGTTGAAGGCCTTCAAAATGGCTCTGATCCGAGGTGCTTTTTGTTAATTGTTGATTTTTTTGAAAATAAACTTCTCTGCAGCAGAGGTAAGTTTTGGTCTTGCTTTCTTGGGAAGGTCTTCATGAGAGCCGGTTTCATCATGGTGCTTGATAGGTTTTGCAACTATTCCAAAACAGCTAACTTTCATCTCTTAATTTTCTAATGCCATGGGTGTACACATTTTACAGCGATTAAAGCCTGGGAGACCATAGGCATTCTCGCTGTTCAAGATAATTTGATGAGATTTTACCCCCATGCTTCCTGGAGCATCTCCCTGTTTGTGGATTGCAAGAAAAGGGTTTTTCTTTGTAAAACAAAGAAATTTGCAAGTGATCCCAAACATTTGAGTGGTAGTGTATATATTTTACTTATTGCAGAAAGGCATGTTTTAATATCACACATGCACTATGTGCCTCCTACAGTATGCTTCAGGTATGCAGTTATATATTATAAAATACTTTTTAAAAATTTAATATCCGCAAAAGTTCTGTCAACTAAGTTACTAACAGAATATATAAATTCTTTATAAAATATATTAACACTTTGCACTTAGTCCTGGACAAAAAAAAAGGAAAAATAAAAAATAAAAACAGAGAAAGAGAGACTGTGAATCCCAGTCTTAATGCAGAAGTTATAAACAGTGTGTACTGTATGTGTGTATCAAGGAAACGACAGGCATGAAACATCGCCAGAAGCTAAAGGGGCGTGGCCTACAGTATGTGTCTTGAACTCAAGGTTGCGACCTCACCTACTACCAACCTAGCACCGGCCACTCGAAACGTCAAAGACTCCATCCAGTAACTCAAAAATGATTTGTCCTGATGCCACATGACCTGACATATAATCTCATTACTTTCTATGGCACACTGTGTTAAGTGTTCTCTCATTTTTTATATTTTATCTATTTTATCCTATTATTTGCCCATTAACAAGCCTATGTTATACGCACTGTTACGAATTACAGATTACTTGTTATTTTAATTTTATTATTTGTTCGAATATAATGTGCATGAAAATGAGATGTGCTCAGTCTTATCATCGCTTTCTGTTCAGTGCTACCGTCTCCCATCTAACGTCTATTTGTAACTGTGGTGTGAAAAAAATGGATGCAACACTTGTGATTTGCAAAAAGAAGAGCAGCGTACAACTCACGGAAAAGCATGAACCTGCTATCTGCTAACAGTATTTTAACTGATACTCTGAAGAAGTTCTTTAGCTGGCTCGCAACTCAATCTAAAACTTTTTTTTTTTTTACTGAGGGAATACAAAAGCTTGTGGACAGATGGGCAAAGGGTATTGATGTAATGCAAGGAGATTGTCGAATAATGATGTATTCGTGTGCGAATAGTTTTTGACACCCTCGTACACGACACATTAACCTACAGGATTTTATACTTTACAGAAAGACACG